>MJUU01039069.1:45669-58179 GCA_002080025.1 Modiolus philippinarum
AAAAACACAATACGTAATTTTGAAAGATGGGTCAAGGGGTGCTCGCCGCTAAACTGTCGGCTAGGCTCAAGGAGTCTAGCCTGCTGGTAGAACACTGTCGCACTACGGGAGAAAAATCAAACTCAAAACTTCCCGAAGGGTTTGTTCAAGAATCATCATTAATTTCGGTAGACATCGGCAGTATCAGTGAGAGGCCAGTATGTGTGCAAAATTTTCAGGTCACTAGGTCTCAAAGTTACTTTGACGGATGCAAGCAGAATATCTTGCCGATATCCCCTATTACGTAAAGAATGTAAGTTACGTCCCAGCTTTTCAGGATTTTTAATCAAATTCTGGCATTTTTTAACAACATTTCCGTAAAATTGAGGACTAGAAATGCCCATTGTAATAAGCTTGTTTACGAGTAACGTCATATTTAGATATAACATGTTCATATATATTACAAAACTTCTTGAATGTATTCAACCACTTATGAAATCTGTAACCCTGTTGTAAAAGTTTGGCTGTGATAGTACAGTTACGTTCATTGAAATCATCAAGAGTAGAAGAAACTCGTGCGAATCGTACCAGTTGAGAAATATACATCCCGTAGGATGGAGCAAGGGGAATGTCGCCGTCAAGAAAAGGGAAATTAGTAATAGTGAAATTGAAATCATCCCTTTTATCATATATTTTGGTTTTGATTTTACCAGAGTCAATAATGATAGTCAGATCCAGAAAAGAACATTTGGAATCATTGTTAGCTTTATTTAATTTCAGTTGTTGTGGATAAATAATTTCTACATAATCTAAAAACTGGGGATTATCAATAGTAAGGATATCGTCAATATACCTGCTGTTATCATTGAAAATATAAATGAGTTTATCGCTGTTAGGTATGGTTCCGTTTTGAAGTTTTTTCATGAAATCTCGTTCGTAACAGAAAAAAAAATCTGCAATGAGAGTTGCACAATTTGTACCCATGGGAATACCTATGACCTGTTGATAAATAGTGTTGCCGAAACGAACAAAAATATTGTCCAACAAAAGATTGAGTGCATTAATCATATTGTGTGTAAGAAACACTATATCGACTGCCTTGTGAAGGAGATGGGCATCAACAGTTCATCTGGAAACCCTACTTATACCCCTACTACAATATCGAGGGATGAGATTGTAAAAAATCACACTTCAATGTAAGCATCATTTGGCATAAAAGCTAATGATGAAAACAATCAACTCCTTTACATCTACTGGGTACCTAAACTTCATAAGAATCCATACAAACAGAGATTCATTGCAGGGTCTTCCAGATGCACCACTAAACCTCTTTCACAGCTCCTCGCACCCAACAGTTCTCGCCACAATATAGCTGAAATATTGCTGAAGTTGGCGTAAAACATCAATCAATCAATCAATCAATCACAGCTCCTCACTACTTTGTTGACCGCATTCAGAGATGGCTGAAAAATTATTGTAATAAAGCTTACTCCACAAGCGGTGTGAATCAAATGTGGATTCGTAAAAATTCAAAAGATCTCCTTGAACAGCTATCCTCAACCAGTCTTGCCCATTGCCATAGCATTCAAACTTTTGACTTTTTTACACTTTATACAGCCCTGCCACACAATAAACTGAAAACAGAAATTGCAGATTAAATACATCAATGTTTCTGCACAAAAAATGGAGAACGTAGATACACATATAAAGTTATCGGAAAAGAAAAGACATATTTTGTTAAGAAGAACACCGATTCAAATAAGAAGTACACTGAGACTGACGTAATCAAAATGTTGGAATTTTTGATCGACAATATTTTTGTCGAATTTGGAGATCGTGTTTTCCAACAGACAATAGGGATTGCTATGGGAACAAACTGTGCGCCGCTTTTAGCTGACCTTTTCCTTTACTCGTACGAGGCCAAGTTTTTACATGGGCTTATTCAAGAAAACAAAAACATTTACCCGAGTCCTTTAATTTCAGCTTCCGCTACATAGACGATGAATTTTCTCTTAATAATCCTAAATTTAAGGAGTATTAACATCAGATCTGTCCAAATGAGCTTGAAATAAAGGAAACAACTGAAACACCTACTTCAGCTTCGTACCTAGATCTTTTATTGTATATTGACGAAGATAGACGTTTGAAATCTAAGCTATATGACAAGCGGGATGATTTTAATTTCCCCATTGTGAACTTTCCCTTTCTTAGCAGGAATATACCGTCCTCTCCAGCCTATGGATTGTACATTTCACAGTTGATTCGTTACTGTCGAGCATGTAGTTTGTACAGTGCTTTTTTCAACAGAGCAAAAACACTGTCCCAAAAGCTGCTCAGTCAGGGATTTGTTCAACCTATATAAAAAAGAAAGGAAATTGGGTAAATGTCAAGGATTCTTCTCTAATATAATCTATAATAAGCATTGTTCCTGGACATGTGATGATACAACGGCAGTAGAATACCGAAAGAACAAAGGGGTGAAATTCACAAAAATCGAAGTCCAAAGACAGGGCAAAAACGAGAACACAGAAAACAATGACGTTAGACACAAAAACAATGACGTTAGACAGATACAAAGCACAGAAACAGAAATTACAACATTCAGAACAAAGGCACTCACAGTGTGAACTCCAGTGAATCTGAGAGCGACATCGGGTGCTTCGGAAGGGTAAGCATGTCCTGCTCTGTTAACAGCACCCGTCACATTGTGAGTGATTCAATCCGGGAAAATGTCAAAGTCGGTAGTCAAATCCGGGAAGACGTGAATCTAGCTGAAAATGTCCACTTTTATTTGGGATACTGACACGTCATATCTTTCAATGATGCTATGGTGACGGCCATAGAATTTCTTGAGGGATGAAATTAGCATACTCTTATACATCAGGGCATTTCACATCCAAACTTCTATGTGATATCATTTCCAAAGCGAATAAATTCAAAAATTGTCCTTCCAAACTTATTAATCCGTTGAACAAACTTATTCATATATAAATACAGCATTGTTATTAAATCTTTACTTCTGGTTTTTGTTGGCAAAAATATTGATAATCTCCTAAATGCTTTACACCATAACTTTTTTACCTTTCGGGGCCATTTAGGGCTTACTATATGGTGCGAGGTTCCTCACTGTGTTGAAGACCATATGGTGACCCTAGATGTTTTGTTTTGGATCGTTTTAACCTGGATATGGGATGTTGTCGCCTTGACATTTACCTCGTTTGTTGAAAACGAAGGAGTATCTCCCTCATGCAAAGCTCTGTCCTTGGCTGATTTTGGCTTTACATTTATATCATATTTGGTATTTGTTCTTTATCAGTTTTTTAACATCTTTGATTTTATGGTCTTACAAACGTTTAGATTTTATCTGCACTGAAGAGACATAAGTTGTCGAAATGCGCATCTGCAGAAAATGAATTCACAGTAGTTTCGGTCTTTGGTTATTCCTTTCTTTTTCATATTTGAAATGATCAGATGATTTCAATTAAAAATAAAACTCAATTTTTTTGGTCTTTTTTTTATAAACTGAGTGTTAACCGCAGACTAAAATCTAACTTTTCAACCCTTTAATATGTTGAAATTCATTAAAATTGTGTTTCGCAGAATATAAAACTCTGTCGAAAGGATATGATGAATAAGATTTTCAAAAAAAAAATAAAGTTTAAACCGTAGACTTAAAATCTTACTTTTCAACTCTTATGTATGTTTAGATTAATTAAAAATATGCTTCCAAATATATAAAACACCTTGTAAAGAATATGATGAAGTAAAAGTTTCAAAAAACTAAATTGTTTTGGTCGCTTTTATAGACTGGGTTTAAACCGTATTAAATATGTAATAATTCATTTAAATTGTGTTTTTCAAAATGTAAAACTCCTTCGAAATGATAGGATGATGTAAAATTTTCAAAAAACTAAATTTTTTTGGTTGCTTTTATAGACTGGGTTTAAACCGCAGACTGAAATTTAACTTTTCAACCCGTGAATATGCTAAAATTCATTAAAATTGTGTTTCGCAAAATATAAAACTGCTTCCAAAGGATACGATGGATAAAATTCTCAAAAAAAATTACATTGTTTTGGTCATTTTTATAGACTGAATTTAAACCGCAGACTAAAAATCTTACTTTTCAACCCTTAAATAGGCTAAAATTCATTAATTATTGTGTATCTCAAAATATAAGCCTCCTACAAAAGGATAGAATGAATGAATTTTGAAAAAAGTTTCAATTGTTTTTTTCATTTTTTTAAAACTTGAGATAATGGCAGACTTAAAATATAACTTTTCAACCCTTAAGACATAAGTTGTCGAAATGCGCATATGCAGAAAATAAATTGACAGTAACTTCGGTATTTTGATATTTAAGTATGTTAAAATTCATTAAAATTGTGTTTGCAAAATATAAAACTTCTTCCAAAGGATATAATATAAAAAAATAAAATTCTCAAAACATTTTAATTGTTTTGGTCATTTTTATAGACCGAGTTTAAACCGTACACTAAAAATCTAACCTTTCAAAAATTAAATATGCTGAAATTTATTTAAATTGTGCTTTGCAAAATATAAAACTCCACAAAAGAATATGATGACGTAACATTTAAAAAAACAAATAAATTGTTCTGGTCACTTTTATAGACTTAGTTTTAACCCAAGACTGAAATCTAACTTTTCAACCCTTAAATATGTTGTAATTCATAAAAATTGTATTTTGCAAAATATAAAACTCCTTTGAAATGATAAGATCATTTAATATTTTCAAAAAACTAAATTGTTTTGGTCATTTTTATAGACCGAGTGTAAACCGCAGACTAAAAATCTTACTTTTCGACCCTTAAATATGCTAAAATTCATTAATTATTGTGTATCTCAAAATATAAAACTTCTACAAAAGGATAGAATGAATGAATTTTGAAAAAGTTTCAATTGTTTTTGTCATTTTTAAAAATTGAGATAATGGCAGACTAAAAATCTAACTTTGAAACCCTTAAATATGTTGAAATTCATTAAAATTGTGCTTCGCAGAATATAAAACTCTGTCGAAATGATATGATGTAAAAAAAATTCAAAAAATTTCAATTGTTTTTGTCATTTTTAAAAATTGAGTTTAAACCGTAGTCTTAAAATCTTACTTTTCAACCCTTTAGTATGTTTAAATTCATTAAAAATGTGTTTCCAAAAATATACAACACCTCCTAAGAATATGATGAAGTAACATTTTCAAATAAAAACTAAATTGTTTTGGGCGCTTTTATAGACTGGGTTTAAACCGCAGACTAAAAATCTTACTTTTCAATCCTTAAATATGATACAATTCGTTAAAATTGTGATTCGCAAAATATAAATCTCCTTCGAAGTGATAGGATAATGTTAATTTTTCAAAAAACTAAATTTTTTAGATGATTTGGTTTGGGTCGTTTTAACCTGGATATGGGATGATATCTCCTTGACATTTACCCAATTTCCTTTCTTTTTCATATTGGTTTAAACTGCAGACTAAAAATCTAACTTTTCAATCCTTAAACATGTTATAATTCATTAAAATTGTGTTTCGCAAAATATAAAACCCCTTCAAAATGATAGGATGATGTAAAATTTTCAAAAAACTAAATTGCTTTGGTTATTTTTATAAATTGAGTTCAAACCACAGACTGAAAATCTAACTGTTCAACCCTTGAATATGTTAAAATTCATAAAAAACGTGTTTTGCAAAATATAAAACTCCTTCTAAAGGATAATATGAATAAAATTTAAAAACAAATTCAATTCTTTTGGTTATCTTTGTAGACTGAGTTTAAACTACACAGTAGAAATTCAACTTCAGTCCTTAAATATCCTAAATTCATTAAAATTGTGTATCTCAAAAAATTAAATTCCTTCGTCAGGATAGAATGAATAAATTTTGCAAAAAATTTCCAGTGTTTTTGTAATTTTTAAAAATTGAGTTTAAACCGCACAAATAAATCCTACTTTGCAGCCCTTAAATATGTTATAATTCATTAAAACAACGGCAGTAGAATACCGAAGAAACAAGGGAAGCAATGACTACAAAAATCGAAGTCCAAAGACATGGCAAAAACGGTAACAGATAAAAACAAAGACAAAACAAGGACGTGAGACAGCTTAAAATTGTGTTTTGCAAAATATAAAACTCCTTTGAAATGATAGGTTGATGTAAAATTTTCAAATAAACTACATTGTTTTGGTCATTTAAATAGAATGAGTTTTAACCATAGATTAAAAATTTAACTTTCAACCATTAAATATGCTAAAATTGATCAAAAATGTGTTTTGCAAAATATAAAACTCCTTGGAAAGGATATGCTAAATGAATCTTTTTCAAAAAATTAAATTGTTTTGGGTCATTTATATAGACTGAGTTTAAACTGCACACTAAAAATATAACTTTTCAAACTTACATATGCTGAAATTTATTAAGATTTTGTTTCGCAAAATGTAAAACTCCTGAATGATGAATAAAATTTTCAAAAAAAAAAAAAATAAATACTGTTTTGGACATTTTCATAGACTGAGTTTAAACCGTAGACTAAAAATGTAACTCTTCAACCCCTTAATAGGCTGAAATTCATTAAAATTGTGTTCTACAAAATATAAAACTCCTTTAAATGGATATGATGAATAACATGTTTAAAACAAATATTATTTTGGTCATTTTCAAAGATTGAGTTTAAAACGCAGACTAGTATATGCAGTTTAGGTACCAAATTCTCATTCACAAATACATGTAGATGCTTAAAAATGAAACAAAAACAGCATTAGTTATTAATCATAATGTTTCTTCATATTCTAAAAAGATATATCTAACAACCTGGAAGCACATGAGAATATTATTCGTTTTGTCTTAAAATTCCAAATATTTATGTATCCATCATACGTTATTTACTGATTGATACATCTTGTAATTGACGGATGCGATCAGTAAAATACGTCTACGTACACACCCGTTATTCCCGTCATCGATCATTGATCATCGACAAATCAGTCATGAATTAGTCAAAAATCCGTCATCGATCAGTCAACAATACGTCAATATGTAACGGTTGCTGATACAAGGACTGTACCTAATTTATCTTGATGCTGAAGGCCTAACAATGAACTTGCAAATCTACTATTTAAGACCCTCTTCAGGTAAAACCTTTTGACTGGATTTATCGACTGATTAACGTTTGTTTGATTGTTTGTATGGAGTAAACGCCACTTTCAGAAGTATTTCAGCTAAATCGTGGCGGTCAGTTTTAGTGGTAGAGGAAAGTGGAGAGAACCACCAATCTTGCAGATTAAAGTTAGTCCTAAATCAAAATATTTCACTTTAACTTGTCGAAATTCTCAACTTTCAAATGAGCAATATGAACTTAACGAATTTTTTTCTCGTCTTTGTCGTAAACTGTGGTCCTGCAGATGATTACTTCTCTTTAGTGCAGATAAAAATCAACTATATGGAGGACAAGTAATTAAAACACGAAAGAGCTGAGAGAAAAGATACTCTCAAGGGCTTAAACGTAACGCCACTTCCAGCTACGTAAAGAGCTTTTCATGAGGGGATACTTCTTTGATTTATACATTTTTTCCAACTTAGTTGTGGAAAACGACGAATTCCGAAAAAGTTATGTCTTTAAATCATTTTCAAATCTAATTAGCTCTTGCCCTGGATGTTCATGCCATTGTTTTGCCTGCAAATCCAGTTATATTTTTGCTACTTTATTAGTTTAGGCATTATTATTTTAGTTTCATTCAGTTTTGCTTCCTTATCATTCTATTTGATTTATGTTGCATATTAATTACATGCTCTAAAGCTTCCTTGTCAATTTTGAGTGCTATTTTGATATCCTTTTTATACATGATAACGACAATGAGTGTATTGTTATGTTGTTATTTTGTGTGTTAAATGTGGGTTTTTTAAGGTCTTCAGAGCTTATGATTGTATTTATGTATTACCAACTATGACTTATATAAAAATAATTAATTGAGCGATCGACGGACCAGTACTTAAATAATTTAGGACCTAATTGTCCACCAACAGAGGTTTCGACCCATTGGTATCAAAACAAATACATGTACCAAAATCGTAATAAATTTAAGTTCTGACAACCTTATATACGTCCCTTCATTGCAGATAAAGATAACAAAATTTGAAGAGCTGAATTCATGAGCAAACAGTCTAAATGAAGTGAACTGTGTTGAAGTCTTCAAACCATCTACGGATTTTACCGCATATGCATTAATATCATTTCCTTTCATTTGTTAATTTGTAATAGGATTAATGGTTGTAAACTTCAAGTAAATCTTTTTTATTTGATGCAAAGTAAGCGAGAAACAAATTCTAATACGAATGATTTTTATACAATGTTGAACCAAGTTTTTACAATGAACTTGATATATAGTTTTTAGTTTTTAATATTTTGTTATATCGAAAAAAAAATCTGTCACATTTTAAACATGACATCTGTTAGAACTTTTGCTAATAATTTTAAGTATATATCATTCAAATGTCCTAAAGTCGTTTTTTATATACATGAGAGGGGGTGGTGGATGGGGTCATGAACTGTTTATAAATATTGTTTTTTTTTATATTTGCAGATATTGACTGCATTAACGGATTAAACAATGGAATGACATACAAAGGAAACGTAAGCATAACGGCATCTGGAGCTACATGTGTTAACTGGAATAGTGTACAGAATACAGTTTTATATGAAAATCATAATCACTGCAGGAATCCTAGGAATTCCAGACAGAAAACCTGGTGTTATACAAATTATTACGGAGATATAGAAGACTGTAATATAATATATTGTGGTAAGATATTTACGTCTAAATCTCAAATGGGAATCTGAAGTTAACGAACAATGTCAAACACCTATCTTATGTGCTAATGGTGCCTCGTTTAGTCACCCGTTCATATTCTGATACATATGTATATATCTGTTCATTTCTGCGGAACATTTAATATAACTTCTCCATCCGATGTTTCATAAATTGAAAAAAAATGGTCATGTAAATGGAACAATATTTTTTATCAGGTTAAATGCCACTTTAAACAGTATTTCGGCTATATCTTTTAGGTCAATATAAGGGGTGGAAAGAGCCTAAGTACCTGTAGATAACCACCAACATTGGGCAGGTAATACCTTATTACGTAGATTGTAAGTTGGGTGCATTTTTTGTGGCATGAAAAGCCGGACGCGAACTCACAACGCAGAGATGAAAAGCCACACTGATTGTACAGTGAATTAACTACCTTCAATGACTTCGGTATTTAGTTACTTCAACACTCGGCCATCAAGTCCTTATTTTTTTTTTGAATACTCATATCGAAATTTGCCAAAACTCGATACATAGTAGCCTTTTTGTTGTTGATTCAATGATGATGCATTAAATGAATTCATTGTAAGGAAACAACAATGAACAGCTACGCTTAAACATCATCATAAAAGAACAAGAACTTATTTCTGTTGATAAATATTTCACGATAGTTTAGCGTCTGGTCAGTTGAATATATATTTTTACATGTACTTTAAACATATTTTATTGTTTAAATCATAAATGGTTTGAATAATGATTTATAATAACTTACGATGATCTCTCCATACTATAACTTATTCTGATGGAATTATACAAATAAGATGTGTGAGTATAAAAATATATTTTAATTCTTTAAAAAAAAATGAAATAGAGATAAAAATTTTTTCGATCGGCATTGTATTCATTTATATGTTGTGTGCAATTTGCAATTTCATACAAGTTACAACATGTACAAATTTATTGTACATGTTGCAACTTGTAAGATGCTATAATACAAATTGCAACCTGTACAAAAATGACCAAATATTGATTCTAGCAAGTACAGATTCTTCATTAAAATAAATCCCAAATAGTTTATTGTGATAATGAATATTAACTGAGTTTAAGACAAAGCAGTTGGAAAACCACCGGAAAAATTGTCGACCACAATGGTCCTTACTAGGTACAGGCATCTCAAAATAAATGGTTGGTAAAATCTGCTTAATGGCGCGCCAAACCTCCCATTCCGTTGGGTTAGTTTTAAGTAGCAATTGCTTTTGAAAGATCGTAGACAGTTAAAAGATATTATCATCCCAGTATTAAGAATAATGGAATCTTATTTTTTAATCATATTGACGATCAATACATCAAATTTTCCATATTGGGCTCATATCTAGTAGAGTGCCGTTTTAATGATTGTACGAGACGGATTTTTTTAGGCCTTGATTAATAAGGCGGTCACGAAAATAACTATGTCTAGTGAGAAAGTCTGTATAATTTGTGCTAGCTTCCGAGTAAAGAATCAATTGTGAAACATGAACTCCGTAAGCAGGAAATAGTGAATAAGGTATCAGTAAGTGGTGGTCAAGTGTTTTTCTTTTGCTAGTATACGAATAACTAGGACAATGTGTTTTCCTTTTTTGTAAATATGTTTTGTTGTCACTTAATCAGTTTGTTTCATTATTAAAGGTTTAACAGTCACATGAATGTGACAAATAATGTATAGAGTTTTATGCCAAGTTATATGGTTAATACATGCACCATTGTTCATAAAAAAATAGCTCACTATTTATAGCATGTTCACTCAGTATCTCCCATGTTTTAGAATTAATACGCATGTTGCAAATTTATGTGTGCCTGAATTCATCTAAATATTGAAAGCTTAACGTTTTTCTTAATTTTGAAATCGTTTCATTGAAGGAAGTATATTTTAAATGTACGTCCTTGTTTCATTTCAATGTTTATCATGCATCATTCTACTGCCGTTTATCATACATAGCAATGAAAATATTGTACAAGTGGGAACAAATATTTTGTCATTTTTTGTTCCGATTGCAACTTGTATTCAGTGTTATTCAACCTAGAACATGTACAAAAAAATAGGTTGCAACTTGTATGAAATTGCATCTTCTACACAACCTTTGTATTTTTCTTTTAAGTTTTCAATGAGGTTAACAAATATTACCGGATAAGAATGTTCATGTTGATCAGTGTAAATCAGCTTAATTATGTTGTTTGTATAAGGTAAGAAATGGCTGTACAAATGTTTTAGCGTATATTATTTCTTATATAATTACAGGATATTTATGTCCTGATCTGAAGCAAGTACCTAATATGATACAACCTACAAACCTTGATAAACATCAAAATAATGATGCCACCAAAACTGTAAGGTTTCGATGTGCACCTGGATATACATTAGTTGGGAATTCAACTGCGAATTGTGTTTATGTAAAGGGTGATGATATGGGATCTTGGAATATAAAAAAACAACCAACATGTTCTGGTCAGTTCATTAGTTATGAAAAAAATATTAATTAGACAATTTTATAAGAAAACCACTGTCTGAAAAATTTAATAATTTTCTGAATGGTTGCTCTATTATTACAGAATTTGTAAAATATGCGCATTGTGTGTGTGACGGTGAATTCCTCTCGGTTGACTCGCGTCTTATTTCTAAAAGAAGTAAGACTACCGAATAGGACCTATTTTTTAATTATTTCCTAGGGATCATACTTAGTTAAAAAAATCTGAATAAGGTTGAATAAACAACTCTTCATCTTCACATGGAATATTTTTCCAATATTTACTAACTTTGCATTACAGATAACATTATTTGTAATGCCTTTGTTTGGAATGTTGTGATTTCTATTTCTGTATCTGTCTAACGTCATTGTTTTCTGTGTCCTCGTTTTGGCCATGTCTTTGGACTTCGATTTTTGTAAATTCCACTACTTTGTTCCTTCGGTATTCTATTGCCTTTGTTTTGTAATGTAATGAGAACAAAATATCCCATTTCACAGGTATGATGCCGAAACAGACTTGTTAACATTGTAAAAAAGCATAATTTTCTGCAAAATAAATAAACTAGCCCAGTCCTTTATTTATTTGAGCTTCCGCTATATAGATGATATTTTTTCACTTAACAACCCCCTTTGGTGCTTTTCTCTTCATCTTATCTAACTTAAAGAGCTCGAATTTAGGATACTACAGGCACTTCCAGATCGGCCTAAATCCTTAACCTTCATCTTGAAATTGACAACAGAGGTAGACTACAAATTAGACTGTATAACAAACGCAATAACTTCACCTTCCCAAAAATCAACTTCGTTTGTCTTTTTAGCAACATTCCAGCTACGCTAGGAAATGGCATTTACATCTTCAAAATCATTCGCTACTCAGAGGCCTGTGGTCGATACAGCTACTATCTTTATAGAGCTCCATAGCTTACAAATAGACTACTTAAACAAGAGTGTGTAACTCATTACTTTGAAGCCATCACTACAGTAGATATACGGTCAAAATCATGATCTTGTAGACTATGGGATATCTGTTTCAAAAATTTCATCATACCTTTCCTTTTAAGAGCATAACTTTTTTTTCTTCTACTGGATTTGGCTTTACTACCGGAATTGACATGTTCAACACGGCGGGTGTCTTATAAGAAGCGGGAGATGCTATTCTGATCTCGCCCATGATGTATTGACCCCCACATTGGTTATCTGTTTGTGTGTA
>MJUU01039074.1:23717-42519 GCA_002080025.1 Modiolus philippinarum
TATTTAATTCTTCAAAAGGAGCTTTATCCATTTCTAAATTATTTATCGTTACTTGAGGAGGTATAGCCTTCTTACACACATAAGAGTTACACGTTTTACACACAATATGCTTGTCTCTTTTTAACATTTCCTTCAACCTCTCATCTTTTGCATTAAATTCTTTCTCGTGTACTTTGCTTCGAAACATAAAACTTTTACAGCACACACAAATAAACACCGGTAGCTCTTTATTCTTCCGCAAAAAACGCAATTCCATCTCTTCCCACCTTTCGTTCTCCATTGCCTAAGAATCTCCACAAACTACAATCACGCTTTGTTAAACACAATTGAAAAGTCTTTTATAGTATTTGTATATTATTGATTATTGCACAATACCTCATCTTTATTTATTAACTTCTGGTTTTAAATTTATACATTACTGTTCTTAATATTCTTTTTATCATATCCATATTTATAAATCTGGCTAAGCGATATATTGCAATACCAATCCCATCATCCTCTACAAACCTGTTTCCAGTACCACCTATAGTAAATGTTTTTAATACTTTTCAACTTCCACAAGGAAACAGAAAAATTAAACCCCGCCCCGTCTTATCAGGACGAAACTGGACGCCATTTTGATTTTCGAGAATCTGAAATTCCTATTACTCAATAGTCTTCTGCGCATGCGTTCTCCTCACTGCGTAGCGTACTCCTCACTTCTCCCCAAGAACTATCTATATAGCTAGGCTTTTCCATTGCCTAGCTAATTTACAACAGTTACTAAATTTACAACTCGGAACTAAAATTGACATTACAGTAACCTAGCAACGAATGTGTTGTTGTTATGAAATCCAATCTATGTCGCATATCATGCTCTACTTTTTAAATTATTTTTATTTAATTATTAACGTTAATAGAATTATAAAAATATGAGTTTTATACCTTTCCATTTTTTTTTTATTTTTGCTTCAAAAATAACACAACTAAGCAGTCATATAAATCAGCTCACACTCATTACCGCTTCGATTTTAAAATATCCGTATTTTATATAATTAATAACAGATTATTTGTATTTATTTACAAGCTTATGAGCCACTCGTATTGATAAATCAATGAATATAGATTTTTCTATGTCCATTGATGTGTGTTTGTATGCAGTTTTCCGACATATTTCAAATCTAGTGCAAAACCCAATATTGCTCTCTAATAGCCGCTTCGAATGTTCAAAACTCTTGTTAAGTAAATTAGAATCGAAATAGATTATTGCAGTTGGGCTCTATGCGAATTAGAACATTGTCAGACCTTATATTTGTCTGCATTTTATACCTCGCTATCGCTCGGTATAAAATATTAACAAATATAAGGTCTGCCCATGTTCTAATTCGCACAGAGCCCGCTTACAATAATCTATTTCTTCATCGGACTATGGAATTCTTTACCACATGACGCAAAACACTGCAACTCGATAACTATTTTTAAAAGCAAAATTCAAGGTCAACACGATTAAGTATACTGGATGTCGTCTTGGTCAAATTTTACATGCTCGTTTACGCATGAATTCCAGTTCATTAAATCTACATCTGTTTGTTAGAAACATAGTAGACTTTCCGAATTGTCGCTGTGGCTCTCTCGAAACAAATAATCATTTTTGTTAACATGCCCTTTATATTCTGACCTTAGACGTGAATTAATAGATCCACTTTCCAATCTACCAACAACTATTAATGACCAAGTTCTGCTATATGGGTCAAATGAGTTGACAGATAAACAAAACTCTGACTTATTTTGTACGATACAAAAATTTATAATTTAAACGAAAAGGTTTACATCTTAAAATACGGGTATAATTAGCATGACATCTGCATCTTCTTTTTCCAATGAAATTATATTTTTTTTGTTTGTGTGTGAAACAATGATTAGAGCATGCTACTCTACTGCCTATTATTTATGTGTTTGTAATTATAGGAGACAGATTTGCAAAAGCTCATAGCTTGTTTCTGGATCCTTCTTGTTCATAATGTACTGTGTCTTTTGATATATTGTCTGTTTCATTAAATAAAATATTGTTTACACTAACTATGCTGATTTCAAACAAAAACTAATAAAATCCTCGCTTTTGACTTTTTTTCTTAATCACTATTACCAAACATCATAAATGGTGAATTCTTAAATAAATCATGAAAGGGTCGTTGTATTGCCGTTTAACTATTGTTAATCACTTCATCAATTTTCATTATTTCATCCAAAGCGAAAACAAGAACTAATTACAAGCATAAAGTGAATATTGTTGTCAAACATAAAATTTAATCACATCGTCAAAACATTAATTGATATTTACTAGACTGAGATAAAAACATGTTTTTGATAGTATTTAACCTTGTACTATTATTCTTTTTGGCAATACATGTATAACTACATGGTTTTACAATGTTTTTGTAGAGACTTCGTCTAATGTGCATTTACTGCATATCCTTTCATTAGTTATTTCAGACTTGAGTTTGTCTCTCCTGTAGTGTGGAGTCCGTAAAATGATTATGCATGCATTAGATTTGGTTACTAGTAAGTGAGAACCGAACCGTCAATCTAAAAGCGAACAATCCAAGGACAATGGCAACACCAGAAACAAAAAGGGCAGAAAAAAAACAGAGACACAACATGGGTACAGCACAGAAAAGAAAAATGAAGACACTCACACACAAAGATGAACAACACGGACCCAATATAAAACCATGGGTGAGATCAGGTGCATCGGTAGAGTCAGCATCTCCTGCTTCTTATAAGACACCCGCCGTGTTGAACATGTCAAATCCGGTAGTAAAGTCAAATTCGGTAGAGGAAACAACAATTAAGCTTTAAAAGGAAAGATCTGTTGTCATGTGGGAAACAGATATTCCATAGCGGTCCACAAGATGATGATGTCGACCGTAAAACTTCTGGAGGGATGAGTTCAAGTTTTGGGTAATGTACCCTTGTTGAAGCAGCCTATTTGTAAGCAACCGGGCTCTATCAAGGAAGTCACTGTATCGAACACAGGCTGTTGAATAGCGAATGAGCTGGGAGATGTAAACTCCATATGCCGGCGTTTTTGGGATGTTGCTATAAAGAAAAGGGAAGTTTACTATTGGAAAGGTGAAGTTATCGCGTTTGTCGTAAAGCTTAGTTTGAAGTCTCCCTCTGTTGTCAATTTCAAGGTGAAGGCCAAGGAATGAGGCTGATGTAGAAGTGTCTGTGGTATCCTTAATTTCGAGCTCTTTTGGATAGATCAAATGAAGAAAATCACCAAAGCGAGGGTTATTTAGCGACAAAATATCATCTATATAACGGAAGCTAAAATTAAAGGATTGTGCCACTCTTTTATCTTTATTTTGAAGAAGCTCTTTGATGAATTCAGCTTCACAGTTTGTGCCCATAGGAATTCCGATAGTCTGTTGAAAAACAAGTCCTCCAAACTGGACAAATATATTGTCGATCAGAAACTCTAACATTTTAATCACTTCTTCCTCTGTATATTTTTTCTCCGATTCGGAGTTATTTTTCACAAAGTAGGCTTGTTCTCTACCTACAACAATGTACCTATATCTACGTTCACCGTTCTTACGTGAGAATCATCTATGAATTAAACTTTTCAGCCGAGATTTTAGTTGTTCATGAGGAATAGTAGTGTAAAGTGTGGAGAAGTCGAAAGTTTTAATGCTGTTACAGTGTGATAATGATCTAGAGTTTAAGATGTCAAGTAGATCTTTGGAGTTTTTCAATTCCACATTTCATTCACACCGCTTCTTGAAAAGCAAGTATCACAGTATTTTTGAAGGCCCTCTTTAACAGCTGTCAAGATGGAGGTTAGCAATTTAGATATAGGTTTTGTAGAGCATTTGGCAGATCCAGCGATGTATCGTGGATATATATTTCAGTAATGGTGAATATATTTCAGTAATGGTGAACTTGTTCTTGAGATAATTGCTCATATAGAAACACTATTATATTTTCAAAATTTTGGGGCATTTTTCTATCAATTCGTTGATTTTTTAAATTTCAAAATCATATTGCGTTTTGTCGGGAAACGGATGGCAGCAGTTGCAAGAATACTTTATATTATGTTTGTTGACGATGCCGAATAGGGTCTGTAAGTCTCGTCCAAATATTTAACTTCCGGGCACATAAGTTGTACCCGGAAGTTGCATTTTTAAAAAAAATATATGACGTTTCAAACTAAAACTTTGAACGTCATAATCCTCAAACGTCATATTTTGGCGGGAAATGTTTTCAAATTACGATTTTATCGTGATTTCTCGGTGTCACATGACGAGACTTACAGACCCTATAAATTCTCGCAAACCGGTGCTAGGACGGTATTGAACCTAATATGAGGTATGAGAAAAGCTCATTGTTGAAGGGCTCATGGTGACCTCAAGATGACGGACAACAACAAAAGAATTGTTGTTCTATTGCTTGGTTTTACCATTTTTTTGTGGATATTTTGCCTTCTAATCATTTACGTCATATCTTTTCAGTGTTTATAACAAATTTTATTTTGAATAGGGGTCGTTAAGAGGCTTAAATGTCTGGTTAGGAAATTTGGGCTTCATGGAGATTAATTCAAGCCAACTGACTAATAATAAGGGTATAGTCGAGCTATAGGCCAATTAAAGTTAATTTGTCGAAGATTTCGACCTCCGATGACAGTTTTTGTCTTAGAAAAATCTATTTTATCGGGGCACTATATTCTGCTGTTCATCCAGAATAAACATTCGCTGGTACATTTCTTATCATAACACTTAAGTATTGTAAGATGATACAACTTTATTTATTTCTTGTAATTATTTGTAGTCATCTTCATCCTCTACAACGAAATAAAACAATTTATTTTTAAAATACTTTTCATTATACCAAGCTAATGTAAATGAAGTGTTTTGTAATGTTGGAATTCAATTAATACGGTAAAGCTTATATCTTGACTGCCTGGTTCTAAGCGTTTCATATATATGTTGCAATAGTTTTTAAAAAACAATATTGTTATCAAGTAAAAACATACACACATGTTGTGAGAACTTGGTGTTGCAAAACCTTTTTTCACACTTTTGCAGCCTTATACTCTGTCTTTTTGTTTAAGTAGAGTACGTTTCAGTACTTTTATGTCATTTTTCCTTTTTGCTTTATTGACGGACTATTGTGTTGACACCTCTTGTGAGCATGTTTCTTTTCTAGAACTTAAGTTGTAATAACATTCCCTATATGCTGGTGTTAACGTGTAGTTTTATCGGTAATTTAAAAGTAATATCATATTTTTAGCTCATCTGGCTATGCCAGGGTGAGCAATTGCCATCACTTGGTGTCTGTCGTCCGTTCGTAGTTAGCTCACTCTCAAAAATCTTCTCCTCTGAAATCATTGGGTCATATGAAACCAAACTTGAACTGAATCATCACTAGCATATCTAGTTTTTTATTTTTATTTTCTCTGTCTTAGGTCAAACAACATGGCTGCCGTAACTAAAGATTGAACATAGGGGTAAATTACGGTTTTTGGCAAATAACTCAAAAACCATTACACATATCAAAATTATGCCTAGAGTAAAAAATATCAGCATAATTTGGAAGAATATTTGATGACCCATCTTAGAGTTATTGTCCTTTTGCGTAAAATTTTCATTTTTTAAAGCTATAATAGATAGAGGTTTAGGGAACCTAGTTTACCATTTGACCTTATGGGAAAATTCATACAAAGAACTTTTGAGAAACACCAAATGGATTTGAACCAAACTTGGCATGAATGATGCTTATGATGTGCTGACCAAGTGTGGCTACTTTGGTGCCGATCCGTGTTCCAACATGGCCGCCAGCGGACCCAATGGGAACATGCCTACAAAGAATTTCTACTTGAGAACCACTGAATGGATTTGAACCAAACTTGGCATGGATGATGCTTATGAGGTGCTGACCAAGAGTTTTTATTTTTGTGCCGATCCATCATCCAACATGGCCACCAGAGGGGAACTTAACTTAAAATTGGATCCTACGTAAAAATGCAAACAAAGAACTTCTTTTGAGAACAACTGAATGGATTTAAACCTAACTTGGAATGAATAATGCTCATGACGTGTTGACCAAGTGTTGCTACTTTGGTGCCGATCCGTCATCCAACATGGCCGCCAGCGGAGAACTAACAGTAGACCCAATGGGAAAATGCATACAAAGAACTTCTCGTTTAGAACCAATTAATTGCTTTGAACCATACTTGGCATTAATGATGCTTTTGAGGTGCTGACTGAGTATTTTTACTTTGGTGGCGATCTGTTATCTTACATGACCGACAAGCATTGGACCATATGGGAAATGCATACAGTATCTTCTAGAGAACTGCTGAATAGATCTATCACAATCTTTGCATAAATGATGCTTCTGAGAGTTATGAGAAGCTGACCAAGTGTTGTTACTTCAGTGCTGATCCATCATCAAAAATGGCCGCCAGTGATGAATTGGACCCTTATTGAAAATGCATTCAAAAAAGATACAATAGAAAAACCATTGAATGGATTCAATTTAAACATTGCATAAATGAAATCTGTGAGATTTTACCAAGTTTGTTACTTTGGTGCTGATCCATCTTCCGACATGGCCACTAGTAGCAAAACAAAGTTTAATATTGGCCCCAATGAGGAATGCATAAAAAGATCTTCTCTGAAACTGATTGAACAATTTCAGTAGAAGTTTGCTATGATAGTCCGTGGGTGGCCCAATCAAAGTTTTATCTTAAATAGGGAACGTAGCTTAACATAGGCGTCTAAAGTTTGGAAACTGCATTCAAAATTCTTGTCTGAAACTGCTTGAACAATTTTAATAAATTTTATAAACAGCTTCTGATTTTTTATTTACATACACCACCATCGATGGACTATCAACTAGATATTATAATGCTGCATAGGACACAGGTTAGCGATAAAGGCTCTTGAGAGCCTCTTGTTGTAAAAAATGATTTTCTGTTTTTTTTTTTTGTTTTTTGTTGTTTTTTTTTTGCATTGCAATTAAATGCCTTCCTACCAATAACAGCCAGTTTCAGACCCCGTTTCAATTTTCTACAGGCAATACGTCTTGGTGAAAAACAAAACATATTTTACTTCTTCAGTTACTCCGGTAATTTATTAAATGCCAATATGTAAATGCCTCTTGTTGTGAACTATAAGTCCCGTTTGTATTCCCCCACATTTAATTTTGATACTTGCAATACTTTTGAAAATTTTATTCAAAACTAAGAACTTTATCCCTTGTACAAAGCTCTGTCCTGGGCCGATTATACGTCTCAATTAGAACCTATTGTCTTTTTTTTAGTTTATTGTGATCTCTATATTTTGAATCAATCTGAACTTCTGAGATATGACTTGTCGAAATTACCATCTATTGAAAAACAAGAATTACAAAAACTTTCGTATTTAGTTGTTTATTAACCATGTTGTAAGTAAAATTTCAACTGATTTTAAATTTATATATCTTTTATGTTTCGTGAATTACCGATGAATTAAATACAGGCTATTTCATTTGAATAGCCACTTTAACACGGTGTATTGAATCACATTCATCCTTATGGGCACACTTGAATCTGGTAGTAATAAAGATTGGTTTCAAAGAATAATAGGTTCTTTTATGATATCATGATAATCGGGATATCTTTAGCGAGTGTAAAAAATTTCGTCGTTTTAAGAGTTGCGCATAGCAAAAACGAGACTTCTCTCTTACACGAGCAAAGGAAATCCCGATCTTCAAACATTTGATCGAATTAAAGTACCTATTTCTCCATTTAAGTCAGACATCCTATAATAAGAGGACAGAGTCTCCGCCAAATCAGTGTCCTTTTCATTGTAATATCAGGTGTTTTATGACGGCAGGTAACAATTACTTAATAGGGTCTGTAAGTCTCGTCATGTGACCCTCGAGAATTCACGATAAAATTACAATTTGAAAACGTCTCCCGCCAAAAATGACGTCTATGGATTATGCATTCAAGTTTTTTGTTTGAAACGTCACATATTTTCGTCAAAAATGTTACTTCCGGGTACAATATATGTTACAAAATTGAACGAGACTTACAGACCCTATTACAACAATCAACACTTCTGATTGGTCATTTCCCCTTGGAGATCAGGTGGCATGCATCGATCTTCCACAAGTCATTTCCCACTTTAAACAACCATTTACGGAAAAATCACATACCTTTGAATTTTCGGGTTACGGCATCGTTGTAGGTTGTACATGAACACAGTGACAGGCACCATTCTTGCATTGCCATTGATGATTGTTGTTATGATCACAGGTTTTACCGGTGGTGGCGTCAGTACATGCTGAATCTTCAGAGCATTGTACATGCTCTGATCTGGAAAAAATAGAATATTAATAACATTTTGACTAATTGTTTTATACGTTTTCACTAAAGGTTTTGTAAAATAAAAAAAGTAAAAACGTTATTGATGAAACGTGCAAAAACTGCCATGAATTTATTTCTAATACCCGTTCCACACGCAGTGAGCAAAGTTATAAAACAATTCAAGGTTCAAGTGAACAGCTGTGTGTAATTTAATATCTGGCGACAGAGCTAAAAGTTTAATCTTTTTATACTTCATATAAATGACAAAAAATAATATTGCAAACAGAGTAATTTTAGAGAAAACATCATTATTTATATTTTTAGCATTAAAAAACAGTCAAAGGACAAAAGGGGTTGTTTTGTTTAATCATTAGAAAACACTAAGAGAGCAAACACAGTTATCTTTTGACATTACAAATTCTATATCGGAGGTTTTGATTGATAAAAACAGTCCATCAATTCAACCATCTACATACCCATGATAAAGTAGGTTCCTTGCTTAGTCTGGTTTCAAATATGATTACAATTACACAAGTTAGAAATAGAACATGAAATCGTTTATTGCATTAGAATCGTATTAACAGAACATTATTTGAATATCCGAGCGCGTCAGTCTTGATTTGACTGCCAAAATATGTGTTTGCAGGCTCCGCTACCCGTCGCCTGTAAACTACATTTTGCCCGTCAAATCTACGATTGACGCCTTCGGGTATTTAAATTTTGTACTGTTATTACTTAAATACAAAAATATCCAAGTTGCATCAAACACAGTAAATTGTGTTATGCTGTACACATGTTTCGCGTAGTAACTTCTCATCAGCAGCTTTAAAACAAATAATATTGAAAACCATTATCCAAAAATAGTAAGAAAATAATATTCATTGCAATAAAAAAATCGAATAGGGAAGCCATCAATCGAATGCAATACATGGAATGTAGCGTCAGTTTCGGTATATTTAGATACCATGAAACAGTTCCGGTTATTAGAGTTGGCTATTTGTAGTTATCTTCCTTTAAACTCTGTTTTTGTTTTTGTTTTTGTTTTTTTTTTAATTTGACCAATCAAACATACATTTTTCAAAACGTTATTTTAATTTTGGTACTTTATCGAAATATCTAAATATGTTAAATAGAATAATTTATAGCTATAATGGTCTTTAATTTAGATTTACGTTTACAGAATGTATAGGATAATTTTTTATTTTGAATATCTTTACCATCCACTTGCTACGAGTGATGATAACCGTAAGATAAGGGTGTTCATACATCCACTTGACAGGAAAATTCAAATCCAGGAAAAAATAACAACACTTCATTAGAAGGGCTACAGTAACAATTCACCAGCGTTACATAGCAAATGAGTTATTTTGTTGTCAGTAATGAACTTACCAATGACAATGCACCACCTTAAACAGATAAAGGCTGGTATTGTTATCAATATTGTTATCAACTTACCATGTAATGCTGTAATAATAATATACTTACCTGACAGAGACAACAGCCAAGGCTGTAACAGAAAAAAAATTAAAATAAATAAATAAGATTGGTTGAAAATTCAACCTAAAGTCATGATAGTAGAAAATTGTATACATATTTTTCTGCTTGTGGTCAAGTGCTTATCAATTATATTGTTCTGTTGTAAAGACATCCTTCCAATTTCAAAACAAGTTTCATAAATATCATAATTGGATATGAAGTTTTGTGTATTAGTTTCAATTTATGTTCATTTTTTTACTTAACCCGCGTATTTATGTTTATAGATAATAATGAATAATACTTATTGGAAGTCTTTCGAAACAAATTATCTTAATTAAGTATCCAGTGAAGATTGAAGACATACATTCATGTATGTGCTGATATTTTTGTACAAACACATACACAAATGTGCATGTATACACACCCACAAACACTCATATACTCCTGATAATACCTTGATGCATAATACGAATATATAATAACAGTTTGTTACCTTATGATGCATATACAATTCTCCAAAAATTAATTCGTAGATCAATGTATTGATTTGTTTGTATGATTCCTAAAATTCCAATAACAAATTGTCGAATGATATTGCCGATTCACATTAATAACAATATTTTCAATTTTACCCGTTTCAATGTTTCGAACTTCCAGAGGTTATAGCAATCCTTTTATAATATTTGAACCGTTCAGTAGAGGGGGATAGTTTCGTGCTTTTACTGAAAATTGTTCCCAACGGTATAATTTCGCGCTTAATGTCTGTTGTAATCGAAGACGTCATTGCTTTAACATATAAGACATCAAAACAAAACTGTTCGCAGGGAAATTTTCGCATTTTTTTCTAGATATTGAACGTAACGAAACTTATTCCCACGTGATTTTTTTTTTAGTTTATAGTAAATTGTTCTGAATAAACCACCAATCCTGGTTTAACATGTGACTGATTGGGTAAACGACAGGGAATGTGAGTCCAGGCCGATAAGTGATTAGTTTTTAACAAAAGAAATGGAACTCTTCATTAAACGAAACAAAACAGGTCTACTTAGATTGTTTTCCGTAGTACAAATTCCAAAAAGTTGTTTCCAACTAGAAAATTTAATGATTTTTTTAAATCGTGTATTTCATTAAGGTATAGAAATAATGTAAATGTTCGCCGTTTGATTGCAAGTTTTGTAATTAGTGCGTAAATTGCGATTTAAGTGGACTGAATTGGGTGTCTATAATTTTTGTATGAATTAAATGTACATCTCCGGATTTTCTCCAAAATTGTGAGTGCCTCGGCAGTGATTAAAAATAACATTTACCGCCAAATAATGAACACAATGGAAAATACCACTCTCTCTAATATTACTAGGTAACGGGATATCATTTTGGATCTTGGAAATATACACCTTTGTAACCAATTATTTCATATTTCCCCTTCAAGATAATTCCTTTGGCTAACATTTAATACAGAAATTGTGTCCGCCCCGGTATTTTTTTTTTGTCTTTTAATAATATTTTATTGTCGGTAGTTTAATTTTTGTGTGGTGGCAGTGAAGACATTTGACATCAACTATAAACAATTTAACGTGCAATAGCAGACCAATGGTTAACTTTTATTTTGTAAATGTTCAAGTTTTACTAAATGCATCGTTCCTTTGTAATTTATATACCCGAACAAGCTTAATATCCAGTCGTTACTATGCACTATCAACAGACGGCGTGTTTCTAAAATATAGCTTCCCCGCCCCTTTCAGTTTTACCCTACTTTTCCAGTGGCAGTCAGAATTTCCCGTCCAATGACCCTTTCCAGAACCCAAAGTGATTATTTATTAACAAACTTGTTCTCGTCTTGATATAGCTGAAATATTGCTAAGTAGACGTTAAACAATAATCAATCAATCAATCTAAAATATGGCTGATGAAGTAGCCGCCCACCTCATTATCATGTTTAGAAGGGAGA
The DNA here is from genome assembly GCA_002080025.1 of Modiolus philippinarum. Lineage (NCBI taxonomy): Eukaryota > Metazoa > Mollusca > Bivalvia > Mytilida > Modiolidae > Modiolus > Modiolus philippinarum. The sequence goes on from MJUU01039074.1 coordinate 35,477, forward strand.
GAATTTCACACAATGACTTTTCGGACTGAGACCGTATCAAATACATTTTTTTAAACTTTCAAAGAAAATTATAGTACTTCTACCACAATATTATTGGGCCAAAAAAAATATGTGTGTTTAGGGTTTCATCCCAAAAAAAAAGGGAAGGTAGGTAGGGATTTTTTTTTTTTTTTTTTGAATGATTGTATTATTGATCATTTTATCTGTTGCATTTGTGATTGTGCTTCAATCTGACGTCAAGTAACATTCATTATATTATTGATTTTCTGATGTATTCTGATTATATGGCTTCTCATGGATACTTTTAGGTTTGAAGTGATTTAAATGTTTCAACAAATAAAGTCTAGGAAGAGAAACTTGCCAGTCAGCAAAATAAAAGAAGTTTATAGTACAACATTTTCTTTCTGGTCTACTATTTTATGAAAACTGAATTCCACACATTTGAGGTTAAACGACTGTTTGAGATCTCCGACATATACGTTTACATTGTCAACTTCAAAAGATTCAGAATTTAGACCATCATCAGTGCGAAAAACAGCTGACATTTTATGAACTTTTTCGTCATAGCTTCCGTGATGTTCTTCAAAGAGTTCCTTTAAGTCAAATTTGTCAGGGGTTGTAGTTAATATACGTTTCGCCTCCGAATGTGAACATTTCTTTAATCTGACAACCAGAACACTGCTTGGCTGTCGGCAACTAGCCGTCGCCATGCCTAATTTAAAATCTGGGTAAGAATTAAGCACATCAATGATACCGATTTTACCGATAATTAAAAGCGCAACAAAGATCCTGATTTTGGCATTGTTTAGGACACGCTAAAAATGTATTCACGATCCCGATAAAAGGGCTAGGGTCGGCGGTCAAAACCAGGTTCGGTCTGGTCACCTAAACACACATATTTTTTTTGGCCTTGTCAATCGAGCTCCATAATGAATATTAACACATATATCCTGTGAAGATTCTCAAATAAAATAATGTTTCCTTCCGTGTAATTTATCTTAAGGCCTTTTCAAACAGAGACCAAATATCTGTAAGAAAAACAAACTATTATTTTTGAGAGTTCACACTGTTAAGGCTTTAGTTTTTTGAGTGTTGTTTAAGTAGTGTTTGTGTGTTTTGTGGATGTGAAGTGTCTTTGGTCGTCTGTCTTCTGGTGTTCTTGCTTTTGCCGTTTACCTGGATTTTGATTTTTCTTATATTGTGCTTTTTCCTTCAGAATCGGTTTTCTACTGCCGTTGTTTTGTCATACAACAATAAGTATTAGCAAATGTTCCAATAATTAGTAGAAATAAAGACTTACCAACTATACACAAGAGGAGAACTGCCTTCATTGTATTCGATATACAAGTTGTAATATAAAATTATTACCAACCAGATGTATCTTAAATACAGACTGACCAAGGTCACTCGTGACTTTCCTTTTCGTAATAGTTCTACGCCCCGAAATGATTTCCATAAGTCAATGTTGTTCGTGAGATATTTTTGTTTCAAGTTATTATACTTCAATGTCCAAATGATGACCATTTATATAAATAATATAGTGGTGTCTCATCAGGGTGAAGTTTTGCACTAAATTTGATAAAACCCTTACCAGTGGAAAAAGCTGAAGACCGCGAGGTTTAAGTCAACGTTCGTTAATGAACACAATATAACGAATTTTTAAGACAAGCACTAAATCTAAAAAAAAAAAATCGTTTATATTCTCGCTTACATTTTTTTCTTTGTGGTAGTTTTTGTTGTAAGTTTTTGAAGTCGTTTATTGTATATTCTCTAACATTGTTTCCGGTTTTTTACGTAAATTTGAATTCTCAAATTGAAATAAAGTTGAAATTTCATATTTTAAAGATCGTGGTTTACCGAACTATCAAGATGTGAGAAATTATCATAATAAACTGAAAACAATGTCAGATATTGTTTCTTTAATTCCTTCTCAATTTATTTGAAGTAAAGTGATCTCCGTAGTCTCCATTATGCTGCCATTTTGTTGCTATCATTGTTTCTAAGAGTAACATTGCGCCATTCACAGTTGTTGTAAACAAAAGAAACACAACAGTTACAATATGTGGCCCTGATTCATTAAAAACAATTAATCTATACAAATTTCAGTTGTTAGACTAATATTAATAAGAAAGTCAACAAAAGGGGTCGGTGTTATAAATTGGTTTTGGAGACTTCATAAGAAACGCAGCAAAAACAATGAGTCTCACCAAACTTCGTTTGACAGTTTTTTTAAAACAATTAGCCTGCTTTATAACAAAAAAATTATTTTTAACATGCCCTTAATAAAAAAAATATATAAATTCATGAGACTTGCGACTGAGATGCAATATAAGTGACTCTGACAATCTGTTTTTATTTGAAACTTATTTATTGTCTCTTAAGGATAACGGAAGAGTTTCAAACTTAGATATTCATTTCCGTTACATCCATCACAAAAGGAATTAGCATACTTCAGACAGATACGGTAAAGGACATATCAAATGGAGACAAGACAAATTGTAGTGGAGCGCTTTTAATTTTTTATTTGTTTTTTTTTTTGTTTTAATTTTGGTAAACTGAAACTGTTACATTTTTTTAAGCATGATAACTCGTAGACTTACAAATAAATTTTACCCATATACATTTTGATTTCTATCAGCAACAAACTATGCATATATTTATTTTTTGTGCTCAATCGTGACGGTATATTTTGCAAAAACAAAAAACATAGTTTAAATATGTACATTTGTTTTTAACTGTGAGCTTTTTTTCTGTGTATTCATTTTTAGCCATTCACCACACATAGCGAAGGGTTTGAATCCAAGAAAAATGAGTTTAACCCCACAGCAATTTTTGTGCCTGTCCCAAGTCAGGAATATGTTGGTCATTGATTCGGTCTTGTCTCCTTATAACATTTTGGTTTCTTGATATTTGGGTTATTCGTTGTGGTTTGGTTCCATTGATTTATATTTTCTTTTACTTTTTTGGTGCCATTTAGAAATTGCTATATGGTGTCGGGATGCTCACTGTTTTGAAGACCGAAAGGTGACCCCTTGATGCTTTGTTTTGGATCGTTTTTAAGTTGGAGATGGGATGTTGTCTACTTTTTATTTACCCAAATTCCTTTCTTTTGCAAGAATTATCGAAAACAGTAACTAACATAAGAAAAAAAAGAAAAATATGTATGGAATTAGATAAGATTTTTGCAAAAAACAATTCCTTTGTTTTCGTTATATGGTATCTTTGAAAGGCTTTTGTGTTCACTGGTGATTTTTTTATACTTGAAACTCAAGCTTTTCTACTATTAAGGTAGATCGACACTAATACACGGTGCATTCGATTGGCGCATTTGTGTAACACGAATCGGATGCGGAATTGACTTGATTTTCAAGCCGGAATAATCCTGTATTGGCCTATTCCTTGTGACGTCAGAATAGATTGACATACACTTTCCCGCCAATTAGCTCCCTTTACCCGAAATATTGTCTATTACGTAAACTATATCAAATAACTTTCTTAATCGAACGGTGACATGTAGATTTTTTCAGCGTAACAGATAGCTTAAGTATATATCTCTGAAATATCAAAAAATAAAAAAAGTCTGTCTGATATTTATTTTATATGAAAGATAAACAATAAGCACGTTCTCACAGTTCCCTATATATTCTTTGTAAATATTGCTGAAAAATACTGAATTTGGCCTGATTTTGAAAGCTTGATTACAGGAAAAGATGATCGGTGACATATCATTTTTATTTTATTTTTGGAACATATAGGTAAAGACCTACAAAATATCTGAAAAGAAAAAAATTCTGTCTGATATTTTTATTAGGATCGAACTACCTTAAGGTTCATTATGATGAAAATTCAGCATATGTTTATCAATATTGATATTGAAGTATAATAACAAGATACAAAAATAGCCTTGACTTGTGGTTGTCATTCTGAGGCTAAGAACTATTGCAAATCATGAATTAGAGTCATGAATGTCCTTGGTCATTATTTAACGATTATCATGATACAAATGTATATCGGATACCATGAAGGTACTTTTCCTTTTCTGTATAGTTGGTAAGTATTTATTGCTACAACCAAAGTAAAAAAGGTATGGAAAGTTCAAGTTCCTTCACGATGTACATACTCAATATTATAACGAAGTAGAAGTCTGTCGCGATTACAATGTATACAATTGTCATAAATATGTTCTTTAAAATCTTTTGTTGTCACGTGCCTTTTCAGGTTGATTGATATCGACTAAACATTGCTAATCACGCACTCATTTTGACGAAAGACAAAAAGTATAAAACTCGGCAACTATTGGCGATTTATTCTTAATAATATAATTTCCCTTAAAAAACGGAAGCGCAAAAGGGACTTAAATTGCCTCTAGTATAGAAAGAAATTATACGTTATAGTCTTTGATAAAATTGACACATTTTGTATTTATTGTACATAGTATTTCAAGGAAGTATTGCCATTTAGTCATGAATTTTGTTCCTAGTATGGACCATTTTCAAAATATGATCAAATATGATCAAATATAAACGGAAACCGTGTAAAGTGATCCCTGAAACGTACCTTTCCAAGGAATAAAAATATATACCATTACGATGTTTTCGTCTGACATATTAGCAGTCGAAATTGTTGGAAATTACCTTTTGTGTCCATTTAAGCCACTTTATAACAATACATGTACTTGGAAAGATGCACTGAGAACCAAAACCGATCTTTTAGTGTGTAAAAGACTGGCATTGATTTTTGAAATTGCAGTTATAACTTAGTTTGGTCTGGGATTTCAACAAAAACCCCAATCAGTCAAAATTCTTGCAATCAAAGTCCGTTTACTTGATCTTTAATCTAAACGTATGAAAATGTATTTGAAGTGAATTGTTACGTAAGATAACATGATAAAAATGTTATACTTTCTCAAAGTGTTTTTTTTTTTTTATTTTTAGGCTGTTTGTTAAAAACCGAAGATTCGAAAAAAAAAAAAACAGTTCAAAACAAAGTTCCATCTAAGGGTTAATCCATTCGATTTTCGTGGGCCGTACTTGTTTAGGCTTTTTTTTTTCAATACTTGGCTATAAATGCACGAAATTAAAACAATATCCAGGGAAAAGGGATTTTGAACCCTCGGAAACCCCTTCTCTCATGATCCGACAATGAAATGGAAATATAATACGAGATTATACGAAGCAGTAGGAATCGTACAGTGGCTTCAAAAATTCTTTAATTTTTATTTCTTAATTTCAAGACTATAGGTACTATATTTTAACCCTTTCCTTCATTACACTTGGCTGAGAAGTCAATTTTGACCATTCTGAATTGAGCTAGAAAATAAAAATGTTCTAGTTTCTTTGAAATTCAACTTAAAGGGTTCTTACTTAGTGGAAGTATCACTGGTCTAGTGTCTTCGCGAAAAACACTCAATTTCTTTGCCCATGTTATATTTTGTTCAATAAGCTCATACCCTTATTCTAAGGCTTACAAATACCCTCATATAGCCCTAAAAATGGTATATATGTGGTTTTCAAGTCGTATTTGAGGTGGAGCAAGTGGAGCACCGGAAGTATGACGTCACCGGAAGTATAACGTCACCGGAAGTCACGTGACCGGAAGTATGACGTCACCGGATGGGACGTCACCGGAAATTACGTCAACCGGAAGTATGACGTCAACGGAAGTGAGTATAACTTTTTAGCTTTTTACTGCGTAAAAAAAGGGGGAACCAGCTATATTCTACTAGTGTTTTTCTCGATTTCCAGACTTATCGTTCGTTTCCCGTACAATGTATATATCAATCCGGGGTAACTTTGCGCTCCTGTAGCGATTGGTGAAGGTTTCAAGGTTTGGAAGATAGAGGTACCCCAAAATTCGGGAATGGTCCAAAATACGATTTATTCTTAGTGAAGTAATATAGAAGTGTTATATATGTTTTCGAACTAACTTTGTCATTCTAAATCGAATGGTGACATGTATAAAGCCCTATCTTTAATATTTGGGGTGTAATGAGGGGGTCCAAAATAGAAATTTTTCTAAGTCTAGTACTAAAGACATGTTATATATGTTTTCGGAGTAACTTTGTGCTTCTAAATCGAATAGTCACATTAATTAATCACTATCTCTAATATTTGGGGTGCTATGAGGGTTCCAAATTTTGACAAGAGGGTGAATTCTAGTATATATTTAAAAGGGGCACTCTGCGTTTATCCAGGCTTGTGACTGGCTATCTTAAAGGATAGGCCGCATTACCCCACCCCACCCCCCCTTTTCTTCTGTGACTTTACATCGAGTCGTTGCTGTCTTCGATTGGTGGTGGTTCGAATCCGTCCAATACGTCATCTAACAGATATTTTCTTTTCTTCACTGCATATTGCCAAGATTCCCTGGTTTCGTAGTCTTCTTCATCTCTTAAACGTTTGGCTGTATCTCTGATCTTTTTGTGAATTGGATATTTGTTGAAATCCTGCATCCAGAACACCGTTTCCAGGTATTGATTTCTCATATGGTCTCTAAAAAGTTAATTCATGTCTTCATATGCGGCTAAACGAGCCTTTTCGGAGCCGTGTCCTTCTTCCATCAACTCTTCTACTTTCTTGTTGTATTCTGGTTCGAGTTTGTCAAACGTTTGATTCACGATCACCTTCCATGGAGACTCTTGGTCATCTTCATCGTCAGTGCTTTCGTCCGTGGACTCTTCTGACGTATTAGAGTCGTTACTTTCTTCGTTGCTATATACAGATTCGTGATCGCTTTCTTCTGATACGTTGGACTCTGTATCCGATTCAGTTTGCGAAGTATTTTCCATATCGTGTTTCTGATTCTTGTGGCGTACGAGATTGAAGTGACGATTGGTCGTATATTCACAAAGGTCGCAGTGATACATTATAGACGTCTTCCTCTCTCTGGATTCGAAGTACTTATGACGATATTCTACAGAACAAAGCTTTAGATACGGTCAGATTGGGAATGTCGCTGCTCGCGTGCTCATTTCGCTGCTCGTGCTGCTCGCGTGCTCATATCGGGAATATTTTGCTGCTGCTGCTGCTGTGCGGTGGGAAAAG
>MJUU01039074.1:44377-78838 GCA_002080025.1 Modiolus philippinarum
TTAGACTGACAAAAAGAAAGACTGAACCAGTGTTGCCCCACCCCAAGCGTCCCACCACTCTCACACCATTTCGCTACGCTCACGGTGCTCTACATTCGTGACGCTTGGAAGTAGGGTTACGGATATGTCAAAGAAAATGGATACCAACAGCATAAGAAAATGAAGAGCTAATTAGTCACGGTTGGGTGCACAACAAACTAATGAAAAATTTAACATTGACCCTATGGAAAAAAGGTGGTCCAGGGTGACACGTTTCACTACTCACTGAGAACCAAAACCGATCTTTTAGGGTGTAGAAGACTTGCATTGATTTTTGAGATTGCAGTTATAGCTTAGTTCGGCCCGAGATTTCAACAAAAACCTCAATCAGTCAAAATTCTTGCAATCAAAGTTCGTTTACTTGATCTTTAATCTAAACGTATGAAAATGTATTTGAATTGAATTGTTACATTAGATAACATGATAAAAATGTAATACTTTCTCAAAGTGTTTTTTTTTTAATTTTTAGGGTGTTTGTTAAAAACCGAAGATTCGAAAGAAAAAAAAAACAGTTCAAATCAAAGTTCCATCTAAGGGTTAATCCATTCGATTTTCGTGGGCCGTATTTGTTTAGGCTTTTTTTCAATATTTGGCTATAAATGCACGAAATTAAAACAATATCCAGGGAAAAGGGATTTTGAACCCTCGGAAACCCCTTCTCTCATGATCCGACAATGAAATCATGGAAATATAATACGAGATTATACGAAGCAGTAGGAGTCGTAAAGTGGCTTCAAAAATTCTTTAATTTTTTATTTCTTAATTTCAAGACTATAGGTACTATATTTTAGCCCTTTCCTATACACTTGGCTGAGAAGTCAATTTTGACCATTCTGAATTGAGCTAGAAAATAAAAATGTTCTAGTTTCTTTGAAATTCAACTTAAAGGGTTATTACTTAGTGGAAGTAACACTGGTCTAGTGTCTTCGCGAAAAACACTCAATTTCTTTGCCCATGTTATATTTTGTCCAATAAGCTCATACCCTTATCCTAAGGCTTAAAAACATCCTCATATAGCCCTAAAAATGGGCACCCAAAGGCGTCAAAATGCGTCTAAATGAAGGAAAGGGTTAACAGAAGAAAATGAAAATCTTCAAAATGGGTCTAAAACAGGTGTTTTCACCATGAAATATCATGTTTTGCCATATTATGATAAAAATGCCATTTGGCAGTTTTTGAAAAAAATTTTTTTTTTTTTTGGTTCCATTAACCCTTTCCTTCATGAGACTTGGCTGGGAAGTCAATTTTTGACCATTCTGAATTGATCTAGAAAATCAAAATGTTCTGGTTTCTTTGCAATTCAACTAAAAAGGTTCATACATGGTGGAAGTACACATTGGCCTAGTGTCGTCAGGAAAATGCTTTCAAAAGGTGGTTCCTTGTTACCATTGAGACAGGAGGGGCCTCAAAGGACCAAAAATGCAATTTTTGACAAGTTTTGTCAGGTTTCCGACAGCTTCAAAAATGTTTAAAAATCTGAAGTGCACACTACCCCCAGCAAGTCACCAAAATTCAGAAATCTACATCTTTAGCTATAGGATTTGATACCTAGCAAGGATGTATACTCCCTCCCCTTGCCTACTGCGACCAACCCAACCCCCCCTTGTGAGATATATGTTTAGTCCCCAGCTGCGCGCGAAAAATACTCAATGCTTTTGCCAATGTTATACATTTTGATCAATAAGCCCATTCGATATAGAAGTCATCTATACAGCGATGCAACACAAATTCTGAAAGATTTATTAGTAGTTATTTTCTAGAAAAAAAACCATAAAATTCTATTCCCTGGTTTCGCCATTGCTTTCTAAATGCATTTGTTGTGGGAAAGAGGGGGGGGGGGCAAAACTACTAACCTTCATATAGCCCTTTAAGAGTTTGCCCCCATGATTCATACAGCAATAAATTTATGGGATGGTCGATAGAATGCACCGCGTCAATCAACGTAAAACGCATTTGACACGGAATAGAGACGACCTCGCGTAAAAGTACAAATTATGACAAAACGTATACATTGTAACCCCTGCAAACGTTTACGGAGTTACATTGTGTACTTGGTGACGGAAGTTGATCTTTTAAACTTTCCATACCCTTTTTACTTTGTTGTATTTATTGAAAAGGGAAATGACCATGGTGAGTTAGTTTTTTTCGAGATATTTGTTTCTGTTGAAAAAGGTGAATTAGGGTAAATTACTCGGAAATCTTCTGAGGGGGATCGAGTTGATATTCCATGTGAAGCTCGAATGGCAGAAGTTCTATAATAAGGAAATAATTAACAGTAGCCATATATCTATAATATTTTTCCAAGAGCTGGCACTTTATGGCGAACATTTTACTTCGAACAACCAGCGAGCTACTGTTAGTTATTTAGATTCTAAAAGGACACTCACAAACTTCCGATTATAGGAGAACTCATTCGTCCTAGTACACATGGATGAAATGCCATTTTACGCCGTAAGTTGGTTTGTGACGTTGCAAAAACTATATCAAATTATCTTTGAAGTTGTTGTAAGTACCGTCATTAGTGTATGACGTTGCCTAAAAAGTACATATCATATTTACCACTGCTTTGGATACAAAGCGATCGAAGTTCGTAAGTGAGAATTTTGTTTTATTAGATTTTAAAATAATGATTTGCTACCAAAGGGATATGGTCTTCTATTTTCTGTCAATTTAAAAACAAATGAATATTTTATTCAATTCAGTTGAACGTACTTATATATTCAACTCTCACAAATTTATTGTAGCATAATTTTTTATAGAAAAGCTAGGAAATGAGCCAATAAATCTCCAATATTACAACTGGTTGAAGTTCTGAAGATGACTATTTGGACATTTTTATTCTTGCATCTAGAAATAAAAATTTTAAAGACAAAAAAAAGCTAAACATTGACAAGAGCCTTTAGAGAGAATTCGTCTCCAAGATAAGCATCTAAAGTTCTATATGCAGTACAAAATTTTATATGTATTGGGCCTACATAAATATTAAACACATACCATCACATCTATTTCATACTGTTTGTATTTGAAAGACGAACTAAAGATTTCACAGAAGTCATTGATATCACAATTAATTCATCTAATCATTTAAGTATGACTACAGTTTTTTTTTTGCATAAAGCTGTCAGTCAAAGCAATACTCAACACAAAAATATTACTGTACATATTAAAACGGAAGAACAATGTTCAGATGACAGTGGTCAAAATAATAAACAAGCAAGACGCACTAGAAAAACAACTACATAAATATATAACGAAATACCGAAGCTTGTGTTAATTGAGGAATCAATATTAGCAGATGTTGTCTTGCTTCACTGTAAAGAGGACATTTTAAAAGGAATTGCGGAAAGATTGCAGGAAACTTTGTTGACCGGTTATTATTTGCAGAATGATTGCAAGAACATTATGTTCATTGGCTGTTTATAGAAACAGAAAAAAATTAAATCAGCCAATGAAATGATGAATAGATTTTCTTTTGAATATGTGCAAGAAAGATTTCTTTATAGAGAATACATTTCACTTTCTAATGAGCAGGCATGGGGAAATGCTAATTTGTAATTGTAATTCTCTGTAATGCATTAGATTATTTCAAAGTAATGCATGTAATGTGTAATGCTCCATTTTTAGCATTACATGTAATTGTAATATAATGTATAGCATTTCAAAAATGCTTGTAATTTAAGCATTACATGGCATTACATAGCATTACATTTTTTACTTTGAAATTTTGGGTAAAGCTTTCCAACTATTAGAATTTGTTTTAGTGAAATGTATTGGAACTCCATGTACATTTTGAACATTGTTTTTCTCTTATATACTTATCTTAAAGTATAAAAAAAGGAAAAATATTTAGTTTTCATTCAAAATTATATGATAGAAAAACATTTAATTTCAATTCTAGTTTTGAAAATTTACAATCCTTATTTTACAAAACAAAACAAAACAAGCTTCATGTGATCAAAGTATAATTAGTTCAAACAAAACAAAACAAGCTTCATGTGATCAAAGTATAATTAGTTCAAAGATCAATTATTGTCACAATCAAATGTAAATCTCTAAATTAGTGTACATCTCAATTAATTCCTTTCCTGTGGATTTATGGCTTTAAATGGTGTTTATTAGAGTGTCAGTTTTAAGAAACCATCCATGAACATATATGTATAGGGAACTGAACTGAAAACTGAAACTGAAAAACTACATTTACAGTTCATTCTTTAAATTTCATGGCGGATTTCCTGGATAATTAACGTATTTTATTTGCAATTCTTCAATGAACATACCAACATGCCTCTAGTAACGCCTATAAAACTCCTTCTCAACTCCTGTCTTTTGTCTTTTCGTCAAGCAATCAAGCTTCTGTAGAATTCTATTGTATACCAATTTGTCATCACTGGAGTATCAAGGTAAACCCCTTCAGGCAGTACAAATTGGTACATTTGTATACATTAGAATTCTATTTCCTGCTACATAAACATGTTCACTGAGTATTCACTGTAAATAAATTGCAAACGCATGATTAACCGTTTTTTTTTTCTTGATAAAATTTGAAAAATGTAATGTGTAATTTAATGCATTACTTTTGTAAAGTAATTGTAATATAATGCATTACTTTCAAAAATCAAATTAATTGTAATATAATGCTAAATTTTCAAATGTTATTGTAATATAATGCATTACATTGCAATGTAATTCGCCCATGCCTGCTAATGAGAGAATGCTGTGTTTGTTTGTTTTTTTTTACTTTCAAAGCTCACACAGGTTCTCTCTTTCACTAAGTAAAAATTAAGAAATTTTCCTTGTTATTCAAATCTGAACTTTTTTTTTTAAATAAGTCAGAAATTGTCAGATGCATTGAAATGATTTATTATTTGAAAATGAATAGATAATGCAACAGATTCAGATAATTGAGGGGCCTGATGGGGGGGGGGGGGGGGTTCTCATCACGAATCACGAAAAATTATTTGGGACCAATCACAGTTCACGGGAAATTTAACTTGATCAAAAATCAAGAACGACTCACGGACAATGTTGTAATAACGATTCACGACAAATTAATGAAATGGAAAACGAATCCCAGGGAATTGAAATCCTCGATCACGGAGAACGAAATAAACCCATCGGCCCCTCATAATTCAATAAGGTGACACATTAAAATATGTATATAATACACACAAATATACGTGTATTTATTAGTTTTCTACGAAAGTTCTGTCATAACTCTATACCAGTTTTATATTCATGGCAAGTAGTAAGCAGCTAGCTTGCAAGGCTTGTTTAGGGTATATTGGGATACGGGATATTTACCACTTTTGTTAATGGGATATGGGATATTTTGACTCGTTGAAACGGGATATTTCAATAATTAATGGTATATCTTCAATTTTCAAAGGGATATTTTTGGTCCAGACTTACTGGGATATGGGATATTGGTACCCCCCCCACCCTAAACAAGCCTCGCTTGCAGCAGGTTTGCTGCAGGTTTACAGCAGTTTTTGCAAGAAGCAAATATTTTGGCACCGAACCTGTACCATAATTAAAACTAACACTAAAAATTTACTTCATCTATGTCGTAGTCTTGCTTGTAAAAAAATTAATTCATCTATGTCGTAGTCTTGCTTGTAAAAAGTTTACTTCATCCATGTCTTAGTTTTGCTTGTAAAAAATTTACTTCATCTATGTCGTGTCTTGCTTGTAAAAAATTTACTTCATCTATGTCGTAGTCTTGCTTGTAAGAAATTTACTGCATCTATGTCGTAGTCTAACATGTGAAATATTTAGTTCATTATTACCAATTGACTAAAAAGTAGACGGATGTTTTGTATTAAAGTTAATTTTCATACTTTGCTTGAATGATTTGACTTTTTGATTTTGAATTGTTTGGGGACATTTCTCTGAACTTTCGCGTGGAGTAGATCATGCTTACCCTACTAAAACACCTGATGATACCTCAAGTTTTTGTGAGTGCTCACACCTCTAGTGCATCAGGTTTGTGGCGTTTGCCGAGTTTTTGGATTTTTTATTTTGGAATTTCCCTTTCCTTATTTTTGCTTCGGTATTCGTTTACCGATGTATATTGACTTTTGGCAAATTTCGATTGGGTTATTTAATTCGTTCCGCTACTTAGCAGTTGAAGGCAAATTTAAAATGAACTATTATTACACTCTTATAAATGCAATGCTGTAATCGTACTGATATCTTGAATAATTATTGTTTTCTTAGGCAAAATTTCTACTGTATAAGTACTTCATGTAATTGAAATATACTTCATGACAATATGTATGAAACATCGCTTCAGTACCTTTGGTATTTTAATTATTGTTATACATAAAATACACACAGTCTCATGAAGAACAAAGAGACCCTAAGTGTGGGTTAATCATATATTCATATAATATTATGCAAAATGGGACTTTTCGAATTTTTACTTTTTAAGGTTTTTAATCATTTCACAATAAACAAGCTAAACTTTAAAGCTCCATAATTTTTAATACATCTCATGAGATGACATATTAGGTAGATTTAAACGTTTTCAGTGGACTGTGTTCAACCTTTTGCTCGAAATTGTATGAAAATGGGAATTTTCCGATTTTAAGATTTTCTACTGTATAAATACCTCATGCAATTGATATTTATATACAAATTATGACAAAATGTATGAAACATTGCTTCAGTAACTTCGGTACTTTGTTATCCAGCATGTCTAAACTATTACAATGTATGCTGTCAAAAATATTTTGGGCTAACTACAGTGTCATAAACTGCATAAATGTTACAAGAAATATTTGTAACAATTTATTATATAGAGGGCGGCGAAAGATTGAAAATTCTCAGTGAAATAAAAGTAATAATTAACTGTGAAATTATTTTCCATTATTTCACTCTAGGAAGTGACGTCACAATAGACGTCGTCAACGTTGTTGTTAAGTAAACGTCTCAGCGGATTAACGTGAAAAACGTAGTTCACGAAAAGAATCTTAAATTAAACCATTAAATATTCGAGAACTGATGTATATAATAAAAACAATAACTAATCCTAGATTCTGATTTTCGAAAATATTCAACTCATGATCGAAAAACATTGTAATTCATTCATGCGCTACGCGCATTCGTGATTTACTGCGTTATTCGATCATTCGTTGAATATTTTGCGATAATCAGAATCTCAGATTAGTTATAGTATAATTATTCCATTGTTTTCACTTGAATTGATTTTAATTTTTATACCCCCGCTCCAAGGAGAAGGCGGTATACTGTTATACCCTTGTCCGTAACTCCGTCATTCAGTCATTCTGTCCGTCCGTCCGTCACAAATTTTGTCAAGCTTTTCTCTGCAATGATAAATGATACAAACTTGAAATTTTGTCAGCAGCTTTGTACAGTCATGCCATATTGTGGAATACATTTTCTGACCTGTTGGTTAACTACTTCCTGTTTTACTGACTTAGTCAATTTTTAGTCTTTCTGTCAGTCTGTCACAATTTTCGTCATGCTTTACTCTGCAATGGGGAATGAAACAAACTTAAATTTATTACAGATACATTGACTTATTAAGAAAATTTGGTTCTACATGCAGGGCTCTTATACATCAGGGCATTTCACATCCAAACTTCTATGGCAATATCATTTACAAAGCGCATAAATTCAAAAATTTACCTTCCAAACTTATTAACCCGTTGAACAAATTAATTCATAAAGGATATAAATACAGCATTGTTGTTAAGTCTTTACTTTTGGTTTTTGTTGGCAAAAACATTGATCATCTCCTAAATGCTTTACACCATAACTAAATTTAAACAATTTTTCATATTGGCAGTATTTGGCATTGCACAATATCGTGTTCTTCTTTCATAATTGATGATGTTGTTATACCAATTCTATTTAGAAGTATTTCAATTGAAGTTTCATATGTAAAAAGGCTTGATATCTTAGTCAACGGAAATTATGTCCTTAGCTAGCTGTCAGTAACTGCGAGCATTTGTCCGGACAGTACCTGTGTGTATTGTTTTCATGTTTTATGTAATTCATTGTAAGGGTACTCGTCTTGATAAGTTGGACTTTTTTTCTAGTTTGATTTTTACTGTGAGTCTTTTTGTGTTTTTATTTTCTAGCCATTCACCACACATAGGGGGAGGGTTTGGATCCAAGAAAACGAGTTTAACCCCATCGCAATTTTTGCGCCTGTCCCAAGTCAGGAATATGTTGGTGACTGGCTTGTCCGTGTCTTCTTATGAAATTTTAGTTTCTTGATATTTGGGTTATTGGATGTGGTTTGTTTCCATTGATTTATTCACTTTTTTACCTCTTNGGGCCATTTAGGGCTTGCTATATGGTGTGAGGTTCCTCACTGTGTTGAAGACCGTACGGTGACCCCTAGATGCTTTGTTTTCGGTCGTTTTAACCTGGATATGGGATGTTGTCTCCTTGACATTTACCCCATTTCCTTTCTTTTTCATATTAAAATTATGTTAGCATATGTTAGCTGTCCCTAGCTCCTAACGTTGTTTACGTTTGTCTTTTGTCTTATTTGTGTTTTCCTGTGTAGTTCCCTAGCAGAGTGTGGCGTGTAATTATAATTTTCAGTCATTGTAGGTGTTTCCTAGTGTCCCTTTTATTTCATTTGTAAAGTCATGCCATGTTGTTGGATACATTTTCAGATCTGTCGGGTTACAACTTCCTGTTAACTGGTTTTGTAAATTTTCAGTCATTATGTGCTATATTGTTAGATGCATTTTCAAACATGTGCAGGCCACTAAAAGCTGAGAGCGGGGGTATTTCTAGTGAGCTTGGGCTCTTAGATTCCTTGTTCATAATGGTGAAATTTTATTTATTGTTAAACATCAAATACACACAGACTCATACAGAAGAACAAAGAAGACCCTGTGTGTTGTTTATGGCCAATCATATATGAAATATTATGCAAAATGGAACTTTTCGAATTTTTAGTTTTTAAGGTTTTTATAATTTCACAATAAACAAGCCAAAATAAAGTAAAAAAAATACTTTTTTGTAATGATTAATGAATATTTATCTTTTTAAATGTAATTTTAAGAAATTATCTCTCAATAATTACAACCAAAAAAAATCTGAAACTTGCCTATTTATTTTAAAGAGAGGTTTGAAATAGAGCAATATTCGGTTTATGTAGGAAAATGAATTACAAACAGATACTTTTGATAACAAATCCAAATAATTTTCAGTCCTTGATAAAGGCATACATACTTGTACAATTTTTAATACAGGACTGTTCGCACAAATATATTTCTATATATAATTCCTATTAAGATGGTGATTTTTGCTTGATCGGAAAAGAGAATAAAGCAGATATACGCTCTCTATATTTTTTCAGTTATGGTGTACTTGTGCGTGAGAGCATTTCTCATATGGATATACTATTGATACCTTCAAATTTTGGCAATTATTTTTGTAATTTTCGAAATGTAATCCAGACCACCTGTTTTAAGTGCCCACATCTCACTATTTTATAACGCCAAGTTTTCTTACATTCGACTTGATGAGTGCCCTGTGTTTGTCTATATGTTGTAGTTGTCCACAAGCTTAATACACTAGTGCTTTTGTCGGGCAAATGATGACAGTGATTGTAAGAGCACTTTGCCAGTTTAATTGATGTATGTTGACAATCCCGCACCCATTACCAAGAAAGACATGGATGTAGCGTTGCTCGACAATTAGCAAAGAATTCCGCTTAAACCGGTGCTAGGGGCCGTCTTGAGCTTACTATGAGGTATGAGCAAACCTCATTGTTGAAGGCCTCATGGTGACTTCAAGATGAAGAACAACAATAAAAGCGTTGTTCCTTTGCTTGTTTTTTACCATGTATTTGTAGAGACTTTGTCTCATGTACATGTACTCCATATCCTTTTATTCACCATACACTTATTTTACGACTGTGGTGTTTCCGCCAGATTTTTAAATAATTTCTGTGACTCTCTACATTGTATCATATAAAAATTGAATTAAATCAAAAAAATTTCTTTCTTGGGTTCATACAATAAAGCATGTTTTTAACCTGCTAATAATTTTAATGAAAATAAATATTTATAGATGTAAGTTTGACGTAAATGAGACCCGAACCGTCACTTTAAAAAGAACAATGCGAGGACAATGGCAACATAGGGAAAAAAAATCAAAGACATAACATTAACACGGCAAAGTTAAAAAAACAGAATACACGCACACATACCGAAAAAAACAGCACTGACCCAATAAAAGACAATAGCTGAGATCAGGTTCATCGGAAGAGTAAGCATCTCTTGCTTCCTATTAAACACCCGCCGGTAGAGGAAAAACAAACTCAGCGGCAAAGAGAAAGATCTGTTGTCATCTGGGAAACAGGTGAGAAACTTAGAAGAAAAGGAATTAGAAATAGACCATCGATATAGCAAAGACAAGTGTAGCATACCGACATTAGGAATCTATTTATAGATCATCGATATAGCAAAGACAAGTGTAGCATACATGTACCGACATCAGGATTCTATTTATAGACCGTCGACATGGCAAAGACAAGAGTAGCATACCTCATCCAAGATGGTAGCCGGCACAGGACATAATTTAAAACAGAACCCTATGGGAAATGCATTCAAAGATCTTCTCTGAAAATATTTAGCCATTTGAACCAAATTTGGTCATTAAAGTCTTTAGGGGGTCCACTTCACAGTTTTTGATTTTCAGGTTCTTACCTCATCCAAGATGGCCGCCAGTTAGAACAAAGTTTAGCATAGGAACCATATTGGATATGCATCCAAAGATTTTCTCCTCTTAAACTACCGAGCTAATTGCAACCAAACTTAGTCACAATGGTCCTTGGGTGGCCCCCTTCGAAGTTATGATTTCTATGTTCGTACCTCATCCAAAATGGCTGCCAGCAGGGATCATAGTTTAACATAGTGACCTTATTGGAAAGGCATTCAAAGATCTTCTCTTCTGGGAACAATTTGATTTATAATAAACAAATTTGATATCAATATTTCTTGGATTGTCCCCTTTGTGATTTTTATGTACCACCTCATCCAAGATGTTCGCTTATGATCATATTATTGATTTAGATTAATTGGTAATTTGTTCTCTATCAGTTTTTAAACATCTTTGATTTTATGGTCTTCCAAACATTTAGATTTTATCTGCACTGAAGAGACATAAGTTGTCGAAATTCGCATATGCAGAATTTAAATTCACAGTAACGTCGGTATTTAGTCATTATGTTTGGATATCTTTTCAAAAACTGAAACATATGGTTAACTGATGTAAAGGATGACTATTAATGTCTTTTGGTAACAATGAATAAAACCTGTCACCAGATGAGCGATTGAGCATCTAGTTTTTACAATAACACTCTGAAATTTCAAAACAATGTATCTTTATTAATCCCAAGAACAACTTGTATTCTTCTTCGTCATCTAAAACAAAAGAAAAAAGTATCAATATGAGTTTTACAAGGTTATATTTTTTTTCGATATTGGAATTGCATTGATATTTTTAATAAAACTTTGATATATCAGAAATGGATGTTTTCGTAATTTTTTTCTTTTGCTACAATATTCAGAATATTCAAATCGTGTTTATATAAATTCTGCTATTGTAGTATTAAATCAAATAACGTTTGTACAAGAGTAACCCCTCCCTCTGCGAAGCTCAAATTAATGCACCCCTTTCTGCTTAAATTACAGGCCACCTTTTCCGTAGGAGTTCACACGTTGTTATGAAAATCTTAAATGAAATCATTCCACTCTGAACAACGAAGCCGGATTGCTGTACTCAAACTTTGAACGTTTCAATAGTCTAGAATGTTTCTTACCGATTACCCAGTTTTCACACGAAATCAAACGGATAAAAATAAATATCTGTTGCACTTGCTCTTTCCGATTAGGTATTCAAAACAGAAGCATGATTACACAAACAGATAAAATAGACGTCAGAAAAATTGCAGAAACCGGGTCGTTGTTATATCTTGCAGAGCTTTGACGTTTTCACATTATGACGTCATAAAAGCGACAAGGAACGACAGAATATCGTAACAACCAAAGGTTGCTGCAACATTCAAAATCGACATTATTTCGAGTTGCTAGATCAAAATATTCATCCAGTTTCAAAACTTTTGCCAATTACATATAAATGATAAAAAAACTACAAAACATGTTTTTGAAGCTAAAAATTGCTTATAAGGCGAGAATTACATGTATGTCGAATTTTCCGCGCAATTTAAAACCTCAGTTCAATAATTACAAATCTAAAATACAAAATAAAGGATGATAAACAAGTTATCGGGCTTTTGACAGCTGATGTATTGTAATAGCTACGCTCACTCGCCCCTGTGCTTCATATATGCATATTCTGGCTCATGGGTTGGTAGTTTACGAAACATAGCTGTCAAGAGCCTGGTAACATATACATATCTTTAAAATCGCTTTTCAAAAGTTTCAAAAATCCAATTATTATACTACAATGAAAGCTGCTAAGGACTATAGTTGTAAGACTTGCGAATTTTCAGATTACCGAAACCGTGTCTAATTTTCTTTTTGCCTTGGCTTTCTCAATCGTCTTTTTGTACTCTTGTGGAAAAAAGCCCCTTCCATTGTTTGAAAT
Organism: Modiolus philippinarum; assembly: GCA_002080025.1. NCBI lineage: Eukaryota > Metazoa > Mollusca > Bivalvia > Mytilida > Modiolidae > Modiolus > Modiolus philippinarum. Next base: position 57,017 of record MJUU01039074.1, read on the forward strand.
GTGCTTTATGTTATATCACCTACACGAATACTCTTTTTGTGGGTAGCTGGACATGTTGGACACCATGTGTGGCAAAATGATTCCACACAGGGTTCCTGATTCGTTCTGGAATCAACAAAAAATTAGTCTTTGGATTGATGTATTTCTCTATCCTTTTTATCAATCCAAATCCAAAGTCTAAGTCTAAGATATTAAATATTAAATTTTTGTTGATTCCAGAGGGATCGAACCCCTTCTGTCAAGGATATAAGGGTTAAAAGTCGGCCACGCTACCACTGGACCACGGTCGACATGTTATTATATCGGTTAATTAATATACTTAAGTGTCACATAACATACATTTGTAGTTCGATCTATTTTACATCCCTTTGGTATCCCACAGAGATAGCGTGGGCAGTGTAATCTGTCTGTAATATCTGTGCATTCGAAGAACAGCCAAATCTCTCGGTGGGAAGGCAATCTCGATATTCATTTCTCTAATTCTAACCCCATTGGGTTCCTACGGTAGACCGATATATATATATATATGTAATGATTTTAATAGAACCTTTCTTGGTGAAAAAAATCAATCATTGTTTTCAATCCAGAATGAGGCTTTTATGCGATTCCATTTTAACTCAAAAGCCATGAAGCGGCTAAAAGTTCTTAAAGCCATCCAATATATGTCGCTTGATAGATTGAGAAGTACAAGCCTTTTAACGTCCTTTTAAATGAGATGTGTGCTTCCGATCAAATATAGTTCGTAAGTTGCTATCAAAATGCGCTTTTGCCAGTTGAATAGTGACTGGGCTGCTATATAAAACTTGTTAAAACAAATATTCACAGAATTTACATCCCTGAATCTATCAAGAAACTCAGCGGGCCTGTGGCGTAGTTATCATAATATCGTGAATACACGAAACAATGCCAGATCATTATTTGTTTATATACCTGTATTGGCTATTTATAACATGAATGATACATACGAAAATCACCCCTTTCGATTACGGAATAACCAATATAAATTGTGCTTTCTGTTTGCGTTATTGAATCAGTTCTCAAACTCAATAAAGCATATAAATTATTTATTTTCTATACAGCAGTTCTTTAAATGACTACGAATTTGCCTTTTGTAGATGGGCGTTTCAGCTCCATCAGAGCTTTGATTTCTTACGTTAATTCTTAAAATTTGGATTAACAATGCTATAAGCTCCATGCATACTTAGATGTCATAAGTCTTCAAATAAAAATTTCTTCTGTAGATTTCAGTACCTTGTTACTTACCTTTAGGTGTATGGACTACGCTGGATGATGGTTACAGTGACATGCACCGTGTTTACATTCCCATCGATGGCCGTCACCCACACAAGGTTTTGACACGGTGTCATCAGTACAATCAGTCATTGTCGTATTCACGGTACATTGTATATGCTCTGAACTGAAAAAAAATACTCAAACCTTTTTATAAAAGATAACTTTATTCAATATTGCATGTATTCGGTTCGCATTCTCTTTTTAATCATTTGACTATATTTGGCTGAAAAGGGAAATAAAAAGGGAATATTTTGTAACACAAAATAATAATAACAAAAATTACGGATTGCTTGTGCAAAATCTATGATTTCCAAACCCCCGATTTTCATCGATTTACCGTACAATTGTAGTCATTTTACTAATTCTTGCGTCTGAATCCGAACATCAATCTTGCGCATGAAAGTTCATAAAATTCTGTACTTTTATTCATATCAAAAATATTATATTGTTGTTTTATCTGTAGATAGACTATAAACAAGTTCGGTGACTTATTATTTTCTCAACGTGTTTGATAAAATTTCAATCACAGAAAAATTGGAAAAAATATAAATATAAACCTATATATAGATTTAACGCATATGTATTTTCAAAATATAATGAATAAGTGAATACCGAAGTTACTGTGAATTTAATTTCTGCATATGCGCATTTCGACAACTTGTGTCTCTTTAGTGCAGATAAAATCTAAACGTTTGGAAGACAATAAACTCAAAGATGTTTAAAATCACTGATAGAGAACAAATAACCAATATGATCTAAATATAAAGCCAAAATCTGCTAAGGACAGAGCTTTATATGAAGGAGATACTCCTTAGTTTTCAACAAAATTTACAAAAATTTAGATATTGTAAGGTTTGAAATAGAATCGGCTTTCGGGTCAACACCGAAGTACTGACTACTGGGCGGATGAATACCCTCGGGAACTAACAATCCACCAGCAGAGGCATCGACGCAGTGGTAATAAATAACTAAATACCGAAGTTACTGTGAATTTAATTTTATAATTTTAATTTTAAATGAACGAGCCTTTGGTGAGTCTATTGTATTTGAAATTACAAAACAATTCTAGTAAGCTGTTTATCCTATTTCTCTTCCGATTTCATGTGCGCTGTAAAAAACATATTCAATGCCTGTTACGTTTGTATCTGTATCGCTTATAATATTAATTGGCATATCTGTAGGTATATCCTAAAGATTTGCTACATATAAGGATTAAACAGTGAATTTTGGACAAATCTGAAATGCTGAAAATTCCCATTTTTCATCAATTTTGGACAAAATATTGACTTTTAGCCGACAAGTGCGTTTAAAATACCAAATCATGCCAGAAATATCAAAATACCGAGGTTACTGTGAATTTAGGTTCTGCATATGCGCATTTCGACAAGTTATGTCTCATCAGCGCAGATCAAATCAAAACATCTGGAAATTAATAAACCGAAATATGTGTAAAATCTGATAGAGAACAATTACCAAAAGGATCTAAATATAAAGCCAAAATCAGCTAAGTACAGAGCTATGCAAGAGGGAGATACTCCTTAGGTTTTCACAAAATTTTCTTAAATTTAGATATTGCAAATTTTCAAATAAAATCTGTTTACGGGCCAGCACCGAAGTCTGGGTTAGTAAAATACCCTAGGGGACTAACAGTCCACAAGCATCACCACCAGAAATCATGCAATATTGTTATATACATTGCAGATTTTGCGTGTTCTGGTTATTTTTATGCGAACATAGAGAAAAATTGACGATTGTAGTGAAAATTTGTTGGGGAAGAGGTAAGATTTTTCGGTATTAGGAGTCACATTAAATACTCCGTGTTTTTCCAAACAATGTTTTAAGACAACTAATGTATCGGTTAGAACAATTAAGTAGCATATATGTAGATATATCCTCTAGATTTGACATATATAATTATTAAAGAGTGAACTTTAGACAAATCTGAAATGTTAAAAATTCACATTTTTCATCGATTTCCGGCAAAATATTAAGTTTAAGTCAACAATGGCTGTAAGAATACCAAATCATGAAATTATTGATGCAACAGTGTCATATACAACGCACATTTTTGTGTTCTGGTTATTTTTATGCAAATATAGACAAAAAATTGACAAACTTAGAGTAAATTTATTGGGTTAGGGGTATGTTTTATGGACGTAAGACAAACTTAGAGTAAATTTGTTTGGTTAGGGGTATGTTTTACGGACGTAAGAAGTTTGTGTTACTTCAAAATTGATATAATTTGTAAAAGTTGTAAAAAAAGATATTATTTACTTTCATTTTGTACCCATTTTTCATGAATTTGAACTACTCATAGATAAGATGAGGCAAAAGGACAAAACTACGTCGAAAACGAAAATATTCAAAGATCTGTTTTATTTGTTTATTTAAAAGTGATAGTTTGTTAATTCAAGACATATAAACATCATGTTAACATGTTTTACTTTTAAGAAAGAACATAAAAACAATTGCAAGAATTATGAAATGAAAAGCACACTGGGTTCTATAAACCATTGAACTTACATCATTTCGAGAAAAATCTTAAAACTTACGTCAACATTTTTAAGGGGTAGGGGTAAGGTTTTTCAATTTATATAACATACTGGGTATAAAGTACTTATGTGGAATATTTGTAAAGCTTATACCATATAATATCATTTTATACCACCTTTTCATAACTGAGAGGTACCAATCAACAATTTGAAGCAATTGAAAGAATTTCGATGGGTGTGTCTAAAACTGGGACTTGTTCCAACATTGCTTGCAGGTCATACTCATGTTAACAGGTCTTATTTTGAAGAAGGAATGTAAATAGACTTAAAATGTGGGTGGGGTTCATGAGTGGGGGTGCACGAGGGGTTATTTCAGCCCTACCGTACACAGAACAAAGTCCAAGGACGTAATAAAACGCTACAGTGATGTCATTTGGTCTCTTTGTGAGTTTTAAATGCAAATATGAAATTTCCTGCTTTTTATGCGTTCATCGGCATTTTTTGTATATCAGAACACTCTTTTGGCTTACACAGACAGACAATAGTAACATTGTACTTACGTCACACAGACAACAGCCAAAGCTATAATGAATAATAAGTTATAAAAATTAATTATAGAAAAAAATTATTTTAACATTTACAAAGAATTGTTCATGTTTTTTGTTTTTAAAAATAAATGTTACATTTTTAGGATGTTTAAAGTAAAGCGTTTGTTTGTTTGTTTAGTACATTTGAGTACACTGTTTTTTTTAACTTGTGTCTAATTTGCTTTTGTTTCCTTCTGGTATGCTGTGATGCGTGAGTATCAATAGAAAATTACGACTGTTTTTATTCTGAATAGTTATCCGGAACACTGAGCTTCCGTGATTTTTTTCCTTCATTTATATGGCATTTTTCCCACTAGTCCTTATTTCTGGTTTTTGATTAAGACCCAATTTATTTGTATGTCACAAATTCATCTGCATTTGGCCATATGTTATCATATTTGTGTAGATTAAATTGTAAATTCTAAACTTGTCAAAATACTAAGGCCAAAATTCAAGCCAATCCTAAAGATTAGTGCTTAGCTCTTCATCCGTCAGTTTACCAGTGAAAGAACTTTTCACCCCTGATTCGGAGATTGCTACACACTCGCAAGCTAAATGTTTTTCGCCGATAATCAATATACATTTTGATCAGGAATGTTATCATCATGCAAATTCCGGTTTTAGAAACAATACATCATTCCCCGGTACTCCCTTACTCCATTAGACCCCTAAAGTCTTATTGACGCTATCACAGTTTTCTTTTTCATATTTGATTAAAAAATTTGAATGACTCTAATGGAACAGAAACCCATCCTATTTTTCTTCAAACTTTGATAGACTTTTATGGAAATTTACCAATCAAAAAGTTGTTTTGTGATGATGAAACTTTCATTTCAGAATAGAAGCATATGGCCTAAAGGCTGAAGATAAAATATAATGACATCAAATAAATGTTATAATAAAAAAATATCATGATTACTTATGTAACTCAATCCTTTTAAATCTAAAATTTAATTTTCCAACTAATGATTCCTATATTCAGCATAGTAATGCACAAAATATTTTTTCTTAATGAAAGATTATTAATCTTCAGTTTGAGAGAGGGCGCAGTTTGTTTCTTTGTAAACAAAATATCCAACTTCTTCTTTGACCATCGACAAACAAAAAAATTAACAAGTTTCCTAGGTCAAAGTTTTCTGAGACAAAGTTTTCGATGGAAAATTTGATAGTGTCAATAGTACATATGTTAAAGGAACACTTACCAACAACACACAAAATGAGAAGTACCTTCATTATGTCCAAATGTCGTTGGTTTATGCAATTGTGAGGTCTGTCTGATATTTATACTTGTCAAGGATTCTCGTGATTCGAACTCATGATTCGTTCCTTTGCACAATAATTGTAAGCCCTAGATTGATATCGACAAATCAAGGCCATGGGACAGTTATATTTGCTTGTAGTCATGATAGTTCAAAGGTTCGATTTGATAACCATATGTTGATGTCTCATCAGAACTCAGGTTATAGTTCGTGCACAGTTAGATATAATATTGAAGATTTAAAATTCAGGAAAAATTGTTCCATATTCTTGGGTTTTATCTATTTAGATGGAGTAAATTTAAATAGATATCAAATGATTTTCCTTTCATATATCTCCAGAAACATTTGAAAATCACTACGGAAATATTAATCAAATCCTGATCATTTTATCATAGTTTTTCAATAGGCAAAGACGGATCATTATAAAGCAATGAAAATCAAGAGAAATACTTTTTTCTACTTAAATTTATAAAAAAAAAATGAAAATCAAGAGAAATACTTTTTTCCACTTAAATTTATAAAAAAAATGGAAAATAATGCAGACTGTGGGCTCTGGGCTCCAACCTTTTTTCAACGTTAGGCTCCAGACTCCAACATGAGGGCTTCGGGTTCCAACACTAGGATTCCGGGTTCCACTCAGAGCCTCGACTCAAAGAAATTCGGACTCAATTCATAGGGCTCCGGGCTCCATTCACTGGGATCAGGGTTCCGCATACACGGGCACCGAGCTCCACATACACGGGCACCTGGATCGCACAGAGATGTGGAGACCGTGTTAGTACCCCCCTAAAATATGCACATGGAGCTATGGTTTGCCTTTTTTTATTCAATCTAGTTCCAAGAGTCTGTGAAATGTAAGCTTTCACAGACGAAAAATTTTTGACTTGGAACGCTTCAAGTAGATTAAATAGAAATCACCCTTCCCTCAACAGTGTTGATTTAATTTGTGACTCCCCCTTGATGTATTGATCAATTGATTTTTTTGTATAATTGAAGAAAAATAGCAGGCTCCAACACTAGGGCTCCGGGTTCGACTCAAAGGGTTCTACTCGAAGAGTTTAGGGATCCATTCAAAGTGCTACGGGCTCCGTCCACTGGGCTATAGGGTCTGCATACATGGGCTCCGGGCTCCACATACATAGGCTTCAGGCTCGCACATGTAGATGCATGTTTCGATGACTACTGATGCTTGTTTGGAAGACCACTGGTGCATTTTTATGTGAAAAATGGTGCATTTATGGAGAGAAGACAATTGGAAATATTTACAATGCCCGAAAATTACATTCATGTGCCACAATCTACCAGGAAACTACGCAAGAAAAACAATAAAAAGACAATCGTAGACAATGATAAGAACTCGGGATAGGCCGGATTTGGTACTGACACTAGCTAGAGCTTGTGGTAGACTTTACGGGCACCCAAACCTCCTCTTTCTCTATTCCGTTTCCCGTAGACTACTTACTCCAAGACCACAATGTGAAGAAGGAAAGAATAAGACAAGCATGTTTTGATGACTACTGATGAATGCTTGAGTGACCACCGATGTATGTTTGGATGACTACTGATGCTTGTTTAGATGGCCATTGGTGCATGTTTGAGTTAGCAGACAGTTTGGTGGCGGGCACTCTTTGGCACATCTTTCTAAGTAACGTTTTGTCACATTCTTTTGTTTTTCAAAGATTGTGGTCATAGAGTTAGTGTTCTACCTGCTTTGGGTTTTATTCGTATGTTCATTATACTACATGTATATGGAAACGGAAGAGAGAAGGGGGAGGTTTGGGTACCAATAAACTGGTTTAACCCTTCGAGTAGCTTTTGCTAGTGCGGGTACAAAGTCCGGCTACCCCTAGTTCCTGTCGTTATCTTCTGTCACCTTTTTTTAGTACAGAACGACTGATGTATCAGATCCCGGGGTACTGACTTTAGCTTATCGTGTAGTATAGAGAGTAGAAAAATCAAATGTTTTGACACTGTTACAGTGGTTGAGTTCAGTTGAAGATAGATATTTTAAAAAGTCTTTTGAATTTTTTAGAATCCACACCTGATTCACTCCACTTGTTGAGTATACTTTATCACTATATATCTTGAGGCCATCTTTGACTGCAGTAAGTAATGAAGTGAGGAGCTTAAAAAGGGGTTTTGTTGAGCATTTGGCAGAACTAGCAATGTATCTCTGTTTGTACGGGCATTTATGTAAATTACCCAGTAGATACAAGGAAGGTTGTTGTTCTCTTCACCCAGACATATAAGGAGTGTGAGGTTTAGTGTTTCCGATGGATTGAAAAATTAAGTTCACTATTTCTTTATAACAAAAAAAAATGAATATTTTTTTTTGTATGTTATTTATTCATTGTTTGACAATATCTGCAACAAAAGACATATTTGAAATGTAATTGCAAAAATAAATATAATTCTAGAATTCAAAAACTCCGATTTTTCATTTATTTTATCTGCACTGAAGAGACATAAGTTGTCGAAATGCGCATATGCAGAATCAAAATTCACAGTAACTTCGGTATTTTGTTATTTGTTACCAAAATCTTTTTTTTATGCACTGATAATGACAAATTGAAAAGATAACTTGCAATCATTTTGCACTTATATAAATCAAAACATACAAAATAACAGTTTCTATGTAATTTTGAACAAGACTTTTCTCTATTTCAAAATTATTCTTCACATAAAAAGATCAGTTTTAGGTTTTTTTTTCAATAATCAAGATATAATTTCTTTATTATTACATTTTAAATTGTGAAAAAATGAATTGCAAATTACAAAATGATTTTAACTTTATCAGAGATATATTTTCGCTTTTTTATTGTGAATGATGAAAATTCAAAAAACTTTAAATCCGAAAATTTTCATTTTGCATAAATATTTTATAATTATATAATTGCATATAAACCATGCCATTGGTCTTATTTGTGCTGATATGGGAGTTTATGTGTAATTTGGTATCTTAATTCATATTCATTGTAAAATATATTAAATTAGCTTTCATTTGATATCAAATTTTAATAAATTTAATTTATCTATGGAAAATTATGGATTTTAAAAGATGAAACTTAGGTTAAAACGAAAATATAAGAATTTTGGTGTACTGTAAAAGTTGCCCTATCCTGTTTATGCATGCAGGTTGTATTCATGTTTACATGTTTTATTTTGAAGAGGGGACATAGAAAGACTGAAGAAATTGTTCTGGTTTGGAAGTGGTTTGGTGAATGGAAAGTGATTTGAGCCCATGGACTGTTGGTTCTACCACTTTTATGTACAGATTTTGTCTCATGTCTAATCATGGTGTGCATTTACTTCATATTAGTTCAATAAAACTCTTGCTTGGGCCCTATCAAGTTAATTTGTAGATTCTCATCCACCTGTAACAAAAAAATCTGGGGCGGGTGGGAGGGTTTTATTTTATATTTTTTACTGATTTTCACTAAAATTGATAGGAATTAAAAAAAATCTGAATAATTGAAAATAAAAAAAAATTGAGCCTAGAAAAAATGGGACGGGTGGGGATGAGAATCTATTACTCTCAGTAATTAATTTGATTGGCCTTATAAGATTTTTGTATAATACACTAATTTATTAAAAAAAATTTTCCTTATTGTCTTCATGTATTTATTTCACGAACAACTTGTATTGATCTTCATCATCTACAACAAAAGAAAAACATATCAACATTTGTTTTACAATTTGTCAATATAATCACAGGTTTCCAAGGTTTCCAATATTGGACGTGCATTGATATTTCTAATAAATAATTGCTATTCTAGGGATGCTTGGTTGCAATGTACAGATACCTAGAGTTTATATATTTGCATGTTTCTGTTATAATTTTTCAATCAAATATTTATGTGTCAATATTCACCTTAGAGCAATATGTATTTCAGACCCCCAGGGCACTTTTTCCACAATCGTGCTTACGTTGCTTTGAAAATCTTACATGTGATTAAATAAAGAACATAACAAGAAACACGTACAATGTCTGAAGATTACAATCACAAGGGAACTGCACAAAAATACTAATGAAACACAACACAAACGTGAACAACAATAGGATATCGTGATAGAGGGACTTGGTATCGTACTAGCTAAAGGTTAGATTTCTTTATCATTTTCAACTGAAATTCCACATATTCAAATCGAATTGGAAAATTTATCTTAAGTTTAACCTGTATGAAACCAAATAGTGCATTTCTAGTCAACATCATATCAAAATTTCAGCATACCTTTAAAGCCTTCAAGGAGATTTCCGAATGTTGGAAAAATCCTATCTATAAATATACACCATAACGACCAACACATTACGCATTCATTGTATACCGGAAAGCCCTATGATAAGTATTCAAAGGATCATTCTAGTCAATTAACCTTGGTCTCAAAATAAGCCTGATAAACAGGTGTATCATTTATTTCATTCGCCGTTTATTTTTAAAGGTTCAAGAATTTAAAATTATACATGTATTTAGATTCTAAAAGAGCTATTTTTTGTCAATAGTTTGTCACCTAGCAAATGCCACCGTCTCCTTTCTCTTTTCTCCCTATAGTATAATAAACACACAAATAAATAAATGGAGGTAGAGTACTAACAAAGGACCAATATTTTGACAAATAAAAGAATGAGCAGAAGTGCTCGCCGCTAATGGCCGATATAATAACCTTTCCTGGATTTTATATCAGTTTCTGGCATTTTTGAACCACAATACATGTAGCCTACTTATTCTTAGATTACTATCTAGAAAAAGAAAAAAAAGGATGAGACATAACGTAATTTTGAAAGATAAGTCTCACAGTGAGCTACCGACAGTCGCTTCCAACAACTTTAACCACATTTAAGAAGTTTTACAGAAGATATGAACGTTTGATATCTAACTATAATGCGACTCGCAAACAGCTTATTACTAAAGGCATTTCCCACCCTGTTTTTACGTAAATGTTGTTTAAAAATGTGAAAAACTGATAAAAATCAAGAAAAACTGAAAAACTGGGACGTTACTTACATTATTTACGTAAAGGGGATATTGACCGGATATTCTTCATGATTCCGTTAAATTGGCTATGGGATCCAATGACCTGAAAATTTTACAATTATACTGGCTTCTCACTGATACTGCCGATGTCTACTAATTTCATGACGATCCTTTACCAAACCCTTTGGGAAGATTTGAATTCAATTAATATTCCGTAGTGTATCAGTGTGTTACCAGCAGACTTGGCACCTAGATCTAGCCGGCAGTTTAGCGGCGAGCACTCCTTGACCCATCTTTCTAGATTACGTTTTGTCTTATTTTTTTTCTTTTCAACATTGTGGTCTTGGAGTTAGTGGTCTACCTGTATTGGGTTTTATTTGTTTGTTTATTACACTATAGGGAAACGGGATAGAGAAAGGGGAGGTTTGGATACCCATAAATCGGTTTAACCTTACCGCTACCTGTTGCTAGTACAGGTACCAAGTCGGGCTACTCCGAGTGCCTATCATTGTTTTGTCATTTTATTGTTTTTCTTGTGCAAATCCCTGGTAGATTGTGGAATGTGATTGAAATGTTCGGCCATTGTATGTGTTTCCTGTTATCTTTCCTTCATTAATTTTCAGACACATGACAGATCATTACCCTGCCGTTATGAGCTATATGCTACATAGGTACGTCAGAATTGTTTTGGAATGGTATAAAAGTAATACAGTTGGGTGTATTCTAATAAACTCATGCATGTTTATACTTTATATTTTCATATCGAATTTTAAAGTCTCAATTTACGTAAAAGGACATCATTGAATTAAGGTGATTGGCTAGGGGAGGATGATGCTTTGAATTTTCACCGTTTCTCCATCATTTGAGCACTACAAAATTAAATAATTTTATGAGGTTTATTTTTCAGCGTATTTTGTTTTGCTTTGATTTCTGCTTTGTAATTATATGCTTTTATTAATATGTGTGTTTTTGGGGACTTTTGCTTTTTGGTATTGTCATTAACATTTATTTTCGACAAAGACATGCAATTCTTTTTCAAATTTGTTTTGATTGTTTCTTAAGTATATTTATAGTTCAAAAACATGAAATTCATGCATAACCACAAATACCATTACCATTAGAATTGCAAGCTTGTGGTTAGAATAACATGAAATGACCATACCTGACTAAAAAACATAAAATGATCAGTATTGTTAAACACAACGATTCCCACAGTCATCAGATTTGCAAACATGGGGTTAGAATGATATTTAAACGCCTTACATGACCAAACACGGTCACAAATGGTCATAATTATTCATTGCAAATATCACCACAACCATAGAATTTTCAATAACAAGTTCATGTGATATGTTCAGACATGTGAATAGCTAACCAATAAATCGTCATACTTATTCATTGCAACTATCAGCACAACCATTTTATTTGCAAAAATGAGACCAGAATAATATTGTATGACCACAAGTGTCCACAAGTGGTGATTGCAAATATTACAAGAGCCGTTAGATTTACAAGCATTGTGTTGGAGTGACATTTTATGACCAAACTAATCGAGATATAGCCAATTGATTGCAACCATTAATACAGATTTCCAAACATTGGTTTAGATTATAATTTTATGGCCAAACCAACCTACATGTAAGCATTTATATTTGTTTCGGTAAAATTGTAAATCAAGGATTAATTGTAAATCAAGACAAGAAAAAATTGCCAGGAAAATGTGAATTTGTCCACTATATATGCAACAGTTACCTGCGCAACGTTATGCATAGGACATAAGACGGTTTTAAATCATTCAAAAATATTTTTGATATTTCTAAATATAATTTATGTATTCGTTCTTCGAATGCATAGATATTTCAGACATGTAACACTGCTCCTACTGTCTCCATGTGATCAAAAAGAAATTTTAAATAGTAGGAACCACAAATGTATTTGATATCAACAGATGACAACAGACCTTTTCCATCACTGTTGTTTCCTCTAATTGACTTGAACTTACTACCGGATTTGATGTTCAACACGTGGGGTGTCTTATAAGAAGCAGGAGATGCTTATTCTAACGATTCACCTGATATCACACATGGTTTTTTATTGGGTCCGTGTTGTTCAAGCTGGTGCGTGCGTGTGTCCTCATTTTTTCTTTTCTGTGTCGTACTCGTGTTGTGTCTGTTTCTTTTATGCTTCCGATGTTGCCATTTTCCTTGGATTACTCGTTTTAGATTGACGGTTTGGTTCTCACTTACTTTAATGTGTGATGGCTGATTTCAGCATATTAATGGATGGGTTTCTGTCCGAAGTGTCAATATGAAAAAAAGGAAATGGGGTAAATGTCACGGAGACAACATCCCATATCCAGGTTAAAACAACCCAAAACAAAGCATCTAGGGGTTACGGTACGGTCTTCAACACAGTGAGGAACCTCACACCATATATTAAGCCCTAAATGGCCCCAAAAAGGTAAAAAAGTAAATAAATCAAGAAACTAAAATTTTATGAGAAGACAAGGACAAGCCAATGACCAACATATTCCTGACTTTGGACAGGCGCAAAAATGGCGGTGGGGTTAAACTCGTTTTCTTATGTTGTTATGGTGAGTGTGCCAGACTCTAAACCCAGGCAGAACTAGTTCGAATCCCGTTAGAACCGACAAAATTAATTTTACAATATTAACACACTTTTACTTAGATATGTCTTAAGGTGATTTTGGCTCTTCATTTAGGCGTTCTGGTTGTTTGATTTTATATCAGATTTACAAGTTCGGTAAATGGTATTTCAAATGTTTTGATGTGACAGCAGTTGTCGTAATGACTAATATCAATCTCCGAAACAGAGGTGCATAGCTCTTCCTACGTCAGATATAACCTCTGCCACACCTTGTCCTCCATATTGGATTTACCACGCCCTTTTCACAGTGACGTCGTATACATCCTGACGTATTTCACACTGTGACGTCATGAAAATCGGTCATTATGAGAGGAATCTCTCCTTCCGGTGTGGCAGAGGTGATAATCTGACGTAGGAAGAGCTATGCACCTCTGTTTCGGAGATTGGACTAATATATGCTGACGCTAGATCTACAGTTACTTTGGTACTTTGTAATTTAGACTTCGAATATAGATTTGATTTAAAAACAAAGACATAAATGACTGAAAAAAGCATCACAGGAAGCTGGTTGAAGCCATAATGATAAGATTCAATTTATGTTCCATTCCAAACAAGTGATTAAAAATTGCAGTAAAATTCAACTTTTGTAGATAGTCATTTAAACAATTAATGTCTCCGACACAGCAGATATTATGAATCAAAAAAGGACAATTCTACGTCCTTTAATCGCCTTGTATCCATAACCGTGGTAAAATCCGCTTATACTGTTGGGTATTGTCATGAAGATCGACATTTTGATAACGTCATAGACAGTTTGACGACAGTTTTTGCAGCCTCATAGAACAAAAAGTCATACTTTATGGGGTAAAATGGCTGTTTCACCTATGAAATCAAAGACGAATTCATCTTTCTTTACCCTGTAATTGTCATATTAGAATCGAAATAATTCACGGGAGCGTGAACATCTGTTGATTTTACCACGGGTTTGCCCTTTATGCCTATATTTTACCCCTCTTCTACGCTCTGGGTAAAATATTTGCCATAAAGGGCCAAGCAGTGGTAAAATCGCTATATATTCACGCTCCCGTGAATTATTTCTTAAATTTCCAAATGTCATAGCCAAAAATATTACGATTTCCCCACATAAAACGGGCAATCAGCATAGATCGGTATATAACATACAATGAAAAAGTACTATTGAGGCTTGAACCTTTTGCCTGTGATGTCTTTTCAGTCATTTTTTTTTCTCTCTTTATTTTCTCTTTTAAATAAATTTCCTGTATATAGCTTGCTCGAAACACGCCAGGGGATTATTAAATATCAAAATAGCTATATTAGATAATTAACGAATTCTTTAATGAAACAAAACTAATTGGAGTAGGCTGTAAGACTCGTTTAATGTTGAAAAATCCGGGGACATTAACTGTGCCCGAAAGTTACGTTATTTGCAAAATCATTTGACGCTAAAAATAAAAATTTAGACGCCATTATCCACAGACATTACTTTTGGCGGGAAACGTTTACGAATTTCATATTTATCGCGGAATCTCTGGGTCACATAACGAGACTTACATACCCTATACTACACTGAAAACTTAAATTTTGAATGAGGCTATTATTCCATGTCCTTTTTTATATGATAAATTTAAAGATTCGGGTTAGTGACGCTATATGATCCATGTTTGAATGTATGTATATTGTATAAACTGGTATCCGTTTGTATCCGTATGCTTTTTTTTGCTCGCTAAATCGAAAGTATATACATGGATATCACAAATACAAAAGTTAGTGTAAATGTAGGTTCTCAAAAGGAAGTTTCTGTCAGATTGAAAAACATTACTAACCTTTAAGTGCTTGGGTTACGCTTTATGAACATGTACACAGTGACAGGCATCGTTTTTACATTCCCATTTATGACCAAGACCCTCACAAATTTTTCCCGTATTGGCATCTGTACAAGCCGTAGAAACCGAACTTTGAGTACATTGTATATGCTCTGATCTAAAAAAAAAAAAAAAAGAATACATGGTTGAATACGGATTATTGCCCTAAACCTTTTATTATCACTTTGCAATGGATACATTTTGGTGTGAAAAACGGAAATATTAATGATTTTTTAATAAAATAGCGATCAATTATGTGTGAAAAAATGTTATTTTCTCATTTCCAACATCCCAATACAAGATACAAATTAATCGATTTAAAAAGGTATTACTATCGTATTATTATATAGACGGCGGTGAATGATCGAGTTTTCTCAGTTAAATAATTTCCTATTGTCACCGGTGAAAATAAAAATTTCTAGTCACCGGAAGAAATGAAGTCACAATACCTCGCCAATGTCGTTGTCAAGTAAACAACTGGCGCATTGAAATGAAAAAAAAATATACGCATCTAAAATCTCGGTTTTCAGTAGAAAATCTATATAATAAAAAGCATAACTAATCGCCTTTCGTGAATATCAATAAAAATGTCACTGGTGTCGATCAACGCATGGGATTTAACTCGTTGCGGAACTATCCTTCTGCGCTGCTCGGCACTCGTGACATTTCTATTGATATTCACCAAGGTCTATTAGTTATTTAGTAAAGTTATAGCACAAATGGTTTATTTTATGTACCTTCCGTAGAGAGGTAGTTGCTAATGCTGTTTTCAATAATGAACATACTTCTTTTGGACTACTTTTGGATTATGGCTCTGATGCTCTGATGAGAGGTTACTCCTTGAAACACGTGTATAGCATAACTAAATTTACAGTTTTGTCTACAACTTTGGTATTTTTGTATTTTGTTATACTTTATTAAAGCTGTTAGGGTTAAATATGTTAAAAATGCCCTGTCTTTATTATAATAGGGTCATAACTGAATAAACAGGACCATTATGAGATTTTACTCATGTCATCCCAGGGAATCAGAAAAAAATACATCTTTTCTTGAATTTTTAAAGGATTTTTTTGTGTGTACTTCAGAGGTAAAACTTTTTTGTTCACTTAATCGACCAAAGGAATCAGAAAATAAACATTTTTTTTCCTTTGAGGAAAATCCTAATGCATGTACAACTGCATGGGGGAAAATCCTAAATCAACTGTATGGTGAATAAACGTTTTTGTGTTAGGTATTTGACACTACGTTTTACATTTGGACAAATCGGCATTACATTTGGGGACAAATGTATACATTTGGGCAAATAAAATGTAACGTTTTGGCAAAGACGACAAACATGACAAATATACCAACTGGACTTGTCAGGATATGATAAAAGCATTAAATTTTCTTCTTGATAATATTTTTGTTCGTTTCAGTGAAACAGTCTATCAGCAAAAAATAGGGATTCCTATGGGTACCAACTGTGCACCTCTCATAGCAGATTTATTTCTTATTGCTACGAGTCACAATTCATGGCAAAAATTCAAAAAGACCCTTCTTAACAGCATTAAGTGGATAAATTTAACAATACATATAGATATTTGACGTTATTTTGGCTTTAAATAATCCTGAATTTTTCTTAATTTACAGATGACATTCATCCTGCAGAACTTACTTTAAATAAATCCAATAGCAGCAATGATTATAATCCTTTTCTTGATCTTGATATATCAATAAATCAAGGAAAGTTAAACACTAAGGTTTATGATAAAAGGGATGATTTCTCCTTCCCTATAGTCAATTTTCCCCATCTCGACGGCGATGTTCCGTTAGCCCCTTCTTACGAGGTCTACATTTCACAACTTGTTCGATATGCACGAGTATGTAGTGATGTTTCTGACTTCAACGGCCGAAATCTTTGTCTCACTAAAAAACTGAAGGGTTTAGATATCATAAATTGATAAAAACATTCTCTAAATTTTATTATAAATACATTTACTTATTAAGAAAATTTGGTTCTACATGCAGGGCTCTTATACATCAGGGCATTTCACATCTAAACTTCTATGACGATATCCTTTACAAAGCGCATAAATTCAAAAATTGTCCTTTCAAACTTATTAATCCGTTGAACAAACTTATTCATAAAGGATATAAATACAGCATTGTTGTTAAATATTTACTTCTGGTTTTTGTTGGCAAAAAATATTGATCATCTCCTAAATGCTTTACACCAGAACTAATTTTAAACAATTTTTCATATTGGCAGTATTTGGCATTGCACAATATCATGTTCTTCTTTCATAATTGATGATGTTGTTATACCGAATCTATTTAGAAGTATTTTAATTGAAATTTCATATGTAAGAAGGCTTGATATCACAGTCAACGGAAATTAGCTAGCTGTCAGTAACTGCGAGCATTTGTCCGGACAGTACCTGTGTTTATTGTTTTCATGTTTTATGTACTTCATTGTAAGGGTACTCGTCTTGGTCAGTTGGACTTTTTTCTAGTTTGATTTTTACTGTGAGTCTTTTAGTGTATTTATTTTTAGCCATTCACCACACATAGGGGGAGGGTTTGGATCCAAGAAAATGAGTTTAACCCCACCGCAATTTTTGCGCCTGTCCCAAGTCAGAAATATGTTGGTCATTGGCTTGTCCTTGTCTTCTTATAAAATTTAGTTTCTTGATATTTGGGCTATTAGATGTGGTTTGTTTCCATTGATTTATTCATCTTTTTACATTTTTGGGGTCATTTAGGGCTTGCTATTTGGTGTGAGGTTCCTCACTGTGTTGAAGACCGTACGGTGATCCCTAGATGCTTTGTTTTGGGTCGTTTTAATCTGGATATGGAATGTTGTCTCCTTGACATTTACCCAATTTCCTTTCTTTTTCATATTTTTCTTATCTAAGCTATTCTTATGTATAAAATGTAACGTTTGGGGAAAAAATATGTTTTCATAAATTAATAACAAGATGCTGAAATACATGATAAAAATGTAAAGTTATATATTTTGCACTTTTAATACCTCTTACGTTCGCCAGATATCGTCTGCCCCCTGCAAACCACAGCGAGGTGGAAGTAGGATTTTTAGCAATGTTTGTTTTTAAATATACTGCATATTTTTTAGTTCAATCATCCAATAAAAACCACTAAAATTGACCTAAAAGCACTAAAATCTGACTTATAAATATTTCTCAAACTATAAAACTACAGTGTATGTACATGTGAAGAAGCCAGTATCACAATCGTATGGAAGCTAACTTTAGGTATATCCGTTCTGGCTCTGTACCTTTAGCTTACACTTTTCACGAATTCTTTCCTGCTGCAGTTTCCCGCCTTTTGTCTCTCGTCCATGTCCATCAGTAATTACAAGTATGGAAGATTCAGGTAACAAAAATGTGATTTGCTCAAACGTTACTATTTTATTTGCCCAAACGTGACATTGTCACGCTTATGATTTTGCCCAAATGTAATTCTTCTTGTGACCACTCATTTTACTCATTTCATCATATAGGACCAAAAAAGATACATCCTTCCTTGATTCTTTTACACAAAGTTTTTTTTTGTACTTTAGCGGGGTAAAATCGTATACACATGTAGCTGAATGAAATCTATATGAAGGATAAACTTTTTTGTCTCAAATATCTGATCCCAAAAATGACCTTTCATTTAAAAAAAAAATTCCTCGATCTGTAATAATGGACTTCGGTTACTGTAATGGCCCTCGGCGGGCGTTGCCTTGTGCCATTACAACTATCCTCGGGCCATTATTACAGACTTTGGACACATAACAGGGCAAAATGGTTATGTAAATACCCATATATTAATACTATATGATAATACACCTACCTTACCGAGACAGCAGCCAAAGCTAAAACAAATAAAAAATAAATTTTAATGTGATAATAAATTAATAGGAGAAAACTGTATGTACATAAATATATTGGTTTGTTTGAATATAAAATGTTTTAACGACAGAATGTCCTCGTATGTGATGAAACGGAAATAATAATAATAGGTAAATCATAGAGAAATTATAACGTAAAGAATTTCTGTCAAATATTTAGTTCATCTTCCAAACACTACCAGATTTACAATATAAAATATACAACTTGGTATGGGTTTTATTCATTTTTAATCTCATTACAATCAGTTTACATTGTTTGTAATGCATGCATATTAGAAGCTTACCTTTGCGACGCATTCTCTCTCATACGTGATTCTATATGGTGATTAATAGCTTCACTGAGCTGAGGACACATAAGTAAAACAATTGGCCGTCTACAGAAATTAACTGTAATTTCGGGGATTTATTAATTTGTTCTTCAATCTTTTTTCATACAAAAATTTATATTACAATAACAAAAATGTGATTGACTTTACCGAAGTTTTTAAAATTTTTTATTAAAATTTAGTGTTTCCTTTAAATAATTGTCTATGAAAGTTAGAAAGAAATTCACAGTTCTTCCTCTTGTATTGAGGAGATGCAAATATTTTAAAATGACAGGCCTTTAAAACAAATGCCAGCTTTAAAACTTGTTGATTAAGACAGACTAAAAATCGTTATAAAAATGCACACAAATATACCTCATAAAAATTCCAATGGATATTCAAATTCTATGGAAGTTTCATTGGGAAAATGAAGCCAACTTTAAGTTGTATCAAAATTTTGACAAATTCAAGAACTGGCCTTGACCCCTTTTGAAATAAATTGTGACCATAGATCGTTATTGCGATGCACCTTGGTCTCCTCTTTCCAAAAAAATCTATAATGTTGGTTTGTTATTCCATTAACCCAAATTCGCCAAAATTGTCTCTTGGGCACCCTACTGTGAGGTCCTAAACAAAGAATCTTAACAAAAAACTACAAAAAATGCATTCAAGTGGCAAGTTCGATGGCTGAATCTTTTATCGAAATGTACGAAATGCATTTGAATCGGTTTTGTTTTGAGAGTGTATATAACAGAGGATCTGTTTAAAACTGTTTTCGAGAAGATTTAATGCAAAATTAGTTTGCTGAAGGTAATAAATTCACGTGAGAATGGCCATACCTCTACTATTCTCATTTTAACCATTTTTTTTATATGAAGAAGTTAACAAATCAAAATTCTGTTTATCAATTGACCATCCGAATAAACAACAAAAAAAAACATCCTTTTTGCAAATAAGTAATCAGCTGACAATGTATATAGTGTCTTTTCATTGGCTTGTTTGCTTGCGTAAATCAGTCACCCATCACTCCCACATAGCATTTCTTAAAAATCTGAGTGAAATTAATATTAAAGTCAATGGAAAATATTTTATTTGAACTTTGCGTATTTCGGTAAATATGTACAGAGTAACGACAAAAAAATGAAATTGATACATACTTAATTATATTTCATTTTTGTATTATTTAAATCAAAAAGAGTTGTAGCGATTTAAGCTGTGCAAATGGCAAATTTCATTGTGTTTACTTTTATACTGGTACACTTTTTATAAATGTGAATTTACCAACTTACCAACTATACACAAGAGGAGAAATACCTTCATTGTGTCTGATATACAAGTTGTGTTGTGAAATCATTAACAACCAGATGTTTGTCTTATATAAATACTGACCATATAGAATCGTGACTTGACCTCATGATTCGTTCCTTCTCCTAATAATCCTAAGTCTCGAAATGATATCCACAAATCAAGTCCGTGTATGAGATATTTTTGTTTCTGGTTATTACTTAAGCGTACAAAACTGATGATATTCATGTCTCATCGGGGTCATCATATAACTAGTCAAACAGTCATTCGTCTGTCAGAGATAACTCCAACAGCCATTTCTTTGACAGTCAATAGTCCGACTTGATATGCAAAATGTGACCCTTAACGACTAAAATAAAATGAAAATAAAGCAATTTTAGCATTAATTTTCCAGATGGTGCTGTTTGCCATTTTTAAATACCAACAGTTGAGGACATAAAGTTTGACCCTTTTCTGTAAATCCGCAACACACACGCATATTTCTTGACCATTTTTATAGCTACAGTGTAAATAAATTTACAGTAACATCTGTACTTAGTTCTCTGGTAGTTTAGTGTAGGTTTACTCGGATGACTAACAGTCTAGTTTTAGTTTGGTCATATAGCCCTTTACAAAAAGTGTTGTTTTCTTTTCCTGGATAGGAACTCTCTAATCAAATGGAAATACAAACACTCTTCGTTTCCGGTTATCACTTGTACGGTTGGCTAACAATACACAACTTTTTCATATAATACATTTTAATTCTAACGAAATTAGTGTAGTGTCACAGTAAACCAGGCCGATCAGTGAACGAAACAAAAAAGGTCTACTTAGATTGTTTTCCGTAGTTTCAGATTCCAAAAAGATGTTTCTAATTATAAAATTTAATGATTTTTTAAATCGTGTATTTAATTAAGGTTCAGAAATAATGTAAATGTTCGCCGTTTGATTGTTAAGTTTGTTATTAGTGTGTAAATTGATATAATAGTGGATTGAAGTTGGTGTCTATCATTCTGGATGACTCAAATATACATCTCCAGATTTTCTCTAAAATTGACATACTGATTCATAAAGAATTGATCAATACGTGTGCAAAATTTCCGCCCTTCCACACAATTTTCCCAGAAAAAAACCCCAAAGTTCGTGGATTCTGCTACAATATTGGCTCTATTTTTAGAAATGAAATCGAATTTACCTGTATACGTCATGATTACAACTCAAAGTCAGAGGCCCATTCAGGTAAT
>MJUU01039074.1:80059-122076 GCA_002080025.1 Modiolus philippinarum
CTGCTGCATACGTCTGCATGTATTAAGTTATTCCGTAATACGTGAAAATAATCGGATTGTGTGATTTTCGCATGTCGATTTCATTGCTATAAATATATGCAATACACTGTCATTGGTAAACAAATGTTATTTTTATCTTTGACAAATTACTGTGCGACAGGTTCGTTGATCCGAGACGCAATATAATAAAAACAGTAATTTGATAAACATGCATATTGTTTTCAATTTAACATAACAACACCGTATTCGACTCAAGAAAATGAAGAAATATAACTTAAAAACACAATGTATACGATTTTGAAAGAAACTTGCGCACTATATTTAATGGGAAGCACGGAGCTGTTAATAGGCTTGAAGCCTCAAGTGATTTTTTTCTTGTCATATTAACATCTCTCCCGCCATTTCATGGCTTCGAGATAATCATCAAATTTCTAACACTTGCTTTATACATACTATGTATCTTATGCTGCAACGGTCGCTGTATGGTACAGATATATAATTATTATACAATTGTCGTTGATTAATTTATAAAACAGTGTTTTAAAACTAACTCTGCCTGATAGTCGGAACCGCACGACAATGAAAAAAAATCTAGCCACCCTCAAAGGACATGTGCGGAAACAAAATTAGAATGATTATTAAATATACAATTATGCATCTTATAAACCATATAAAATTGATTGAAATTTAACGAAAGGAAAATACTTAAAGTAAGACATGCTCCTTTAATTGTCCCATATATTTATTTCATTGTGAGTACAAATCACCCGCGAGGTAAAAATATAATGAAAAGTCCATTTTCTACCTACTTAAAAACTTGAAAAAGTGGATCCTGAAAAAGGCCATATGCAGAAATCAATTTCATATGGTTTATACGATGCATAATTATATCTTTAATAATACTCCTAAATTTTGTTACCGCCCATTGAGGGTGGCTAGATTTTTTTCTTTATGATCATGCAGCTTTGACTATCAGATAGAGTTGGTTTTCAAACAATATTTTCTAAGTTAATTAACGGCAATTGTATATTTCTCATTTATCTGTACTATCAACGACAATTGTATATTTCTCATATATCTGTACTATACAGAGATTATTGCAGCATAAGATACATAGCATGTCAAATGTGAAAAAAATACCGCAAAGGTTAGAAATTTGATTTTTTTATCGTGGCTATGTCATCATCACACAGGACAAATTTTCAGGGGAGACATTTTTGTGAACTTCTTCCCGGCCTGAAAAGGCAATTGTTGAAATACTAGCATTTTTTTTAGCTGTCTGATACCAATTTTAAAAAACCTTAATAAAGTACTTATGAAACTATTAATACTACATGAACTCAATGATGTGATATCTGCATCAAACTAACAGAATTCACTATAGTTTTCATTTATTTTCATTGAAGTTTTCGCTGACTTCAACGGGTATTTAAACTAGTTTTTGCCAAAATCTTGTCGGATCGATTCGATCTTTAAGTAATCAAAAACTGATATTGTATGTACCTAATCCTGAACTCACCAAATCCTGAGATAATCTGGGGATCTGTATCCTGTACTAAGAGCTGTAGTTGCTGATTTTGATTTTAGTGATAAATTTAAGTTTAAAATTATATTGAGCTCCAAATGACTACAGCTCGTTTTCCCGATTACAGTTCATTCACAACAAATAATTTTTTTGTACCATTTTTGTGATTTCTGGTTTTTGTTTCCTCTCATGTTTTATAAGACTCAGTAGTGATAAATGTTAATAATTGTAATCGAATAGTTAGGGCAATTTATAACTTTAGTACATAACATGTAAAAATCCTATGATTTCATTGGATAGTCTGACGTCACTATATTTGAACAGTTATTTGTTTACCTTGACAGCGGGACACTATACCTGACGACGGGACTATACCTCACGTGACTTCCGGTTTACTATACTTTGCCTCCTTTTGATTTTGATTTCTTTTATGTTATGTACTAAATTAATTACAGACTTCTCCCTCGGGAACCGTTTTCCTATAGTGTTGTCTGGTGCGAATAGTGCCCTCGCCTGTCGGCTCGTGCACTATACGCCCCAGACAACACTATAGGAAAACGGTTCCCTCTGGAGAAGTCCATAATAGATTAATAGGCTTTTTTCACTCAACTGACAAAATGTTTAACA
This sequence comes from Modiolus philippinarum, assembly GCA_002080025.1. Taxonomy (NCBI): domain Eukaryota; kingdom Metazoa; phylum Mollusca; class Bivalvia; order Mytilida; family Modiolidae; genus Modiolus; species Modiolus philippinarum. The sequence continues at coordinate 82,212 of MJUU01039074.1, forward strand.
GAACATGATGAAAATAATTTTTTTCCATTGGGTAAAAAATATTAAAACATTTTCTGCACTGGCGGTCATGTCATTTGCATGATCTGATCGTCACTCCTGTAAAGTTTGGTTGAATTTGCTCCGGGAGTTTCATAGGAAATGATCTAAATGTCATTTTACTATATTGGTCAATTTTTAACTGTACTCCGTGCTGGCGGTCTCGGTTTTAGTCAGATCCGACTGAAATGAGCAATCTTAGTTATTATAAGGACCTTTCAATAATCATTCCAATACACTTAAGTTAAATTTGCATCAATATTTTTTTGAGCAGGCGATTCAAATGATGATTTTTCTATAGGTTCCATTACTTAAGCTATGTTCTGTGCTGGCGGCCATGCTTTTTGTTTGGCCCGAATGAAATGAACAATTTTCATACACAATTCTTTAATAGTTTAGCTGAATTTGCTTGAGCTGTTTCTAAGGTGATTTTACTAAAGGGATGCTAAACTATGTTCCATGTTGGAAGTCATGATTTTAGTCGGATATGCCCCAAATAAGCAATCATTCCAATGGTTAAGTTATATTTGCTTTAATAGTTCACAGCAGATGATAAAAATGATCAATGTTGAACCATGTTCTGCACTGGCGACCATGTTTTTGATCTTATCGACACAAAATGAACCATTTTCGTAAAGAACCTTCAACACATCATTCATGTCAAGTTTGGTTGAATTCGCTTCAGTGGTTTCAGAAGAAATGATCAGAATGGGATTTCCCAAAGAGTCAAATGGAAAACAATGTTCCGAATAAGAATCAGGCGCATGACTAGACCACTGCAAGTTTGGTTGGAATTGAAGATTAACAAATAATAATAAACAAATGAAATTTTTTGTCTCAGAAAGCCTCTAAATTCTGTAAAATCAAAATTTTCCATATCAGATGCACAACTACACCAGATGAACAATATATCCTGAAAATTTGGTTGGGATCCAAAAAGAGTTGCAGATAGAAAACTTTCCTTTATTGGTATACTTTTATTGTCCGTCAATAATAAATATGACTAACAATTTCGGAACTACGACAAAATAGGTACATTCTAACTATCATCGTTTACTCTGGAAATATTTAAGCTAAAATCTATGATAAAAGGAATGATTTTGATTTCACTATTATTAATTTCCCTTTTCTTGATGGCGACGTTTCCTGTAGCGCCATCATACGGGGTGTACATATCTCAACTGGTACGCACGCATCTGACGACTCTTGACGACTTCAATGAACATAACCTTACTATCATGTCCAAACTTTAACAACAGGGTTACAGATTTCAAAGATTGATAAACACATTTAAGAAGTTTTAAAGAAGATATGAACATTTGATATCTATGCGACTCGGAAACAGCTTATTACTAAGGGCATTTCTCACCCTCGTTATTACGGAAATGTTTTTTTAAAATATAAAAAATTATCAACAAAAAAATAATAAATCCAGAAAAACTGGGACGTAACGTTTCTTTTCGTAATAGGGGTTCTTTATGATTCCGTTAAATTGGCTTTGGGATCCAATGACCCGAAGATTTTACAATTATACTGGCCTCTCACTAAAACTGGCGATATCTACTGAAATCCATGATTACTCCTTACCAAACCGTTCGGGACGTTTTGAATTTGATTTTTATTCCGTAGTGCGACGGTGTTTTCCCAGCTGACTAGGCTCCTTGAGCTAATCGGCAGTTTAGCGGAGCACTTGATTATTTACGAAGTTTTCCAAAAGAGTCCAATAGCTACTTATATTCCTTAAAACACATCGATTCATATAATTTGAAGTTGACAAAATTTTGTACATTATCTATTTTAAGCATTTTAAAGTTAACTATGACCAAAAAAATATGATTCATGTGCGAATGGATAAAAACTCAGAAATACTGAATGCTTCTGAAAACTGAAGCTTATATTCCCTTAAAGTGAAAAAAAAATTTCTTTCATTTATCTTCGAATGTAAGATAGTGCAAAATGGATTCAAACAATGAAATAGAACTTCTAGGGGAGTTTGTAAGAAAGGAAAACGTCTACAAGAATACCTAGTACACCTGCCAACTATCTCTATCTACAGCGTTCTCCCCTCTTGGTACATCAAATTAAAAATTTGTAGAGAGCAATAACTTCTTCCTTTCTTGCCAAATCATTCATTTTTATTTATTTCACCATATCATTTAAATAGAAAAAAGAAGGGAAACGGGGAATGTGTCAAAGAGACAACGACCCAAAGGGGAGTAATAACAACTCAAAGCCACCATAAGATCTTCAATGAACGGTGAGAAAACCCCACACCCAACGGCAGGTCGGAGTTTGTCCCTGAATAAAGAGTAATCAAGTTCAGCGAAATAAACATCATCCTGGACTTCTATAGACATAAAATAAACTAACTAGAAGAAAGACTAGACACACAAAGGCTTAATAAATTTCCTGACTTAGGACAGGCACAAACCTGCTTCGGCGGGGTTAAACTAGTTTTAAAGTCTGATATATTGCAATATGCAAATTTCATGAATTTTAGTATGAATAAGGTCCGAAAAGTACGATTTTTAGATTGCAGTTCAAGCTCAAATCTTTGAAATGACCTAACAATTCATTTTTTCTTTTTTGTTTGTCTTTTTTTTTTAAATTCTATATCATCATATCCTTTACAAACAGTTTAATATACTGTGATATACAAATTTCAAAATGTTAAGCATAAACAAGGTAAAAAAATAGAGTCTGCGTTTTAAATTCCTTGAACATGACAAAACAATTTAGTTTTTGAACATTTCCACAGTGTACCAGCAGATATTGCGGGGGGAAGCATATATGCTTAGGGGAGAAAGTTTTTGACAATTTTTGCATGGTTGTCTGGAGAAAGGGTAAGTTTGCACATTATTCAAACGCAATAATGTATAATGCTATATACCACGGAATCCATCAATGAATAGGCTTTACGATGGTCAATAGAATAAAGATCCACACATTATAGTTTATTAGAACACTTCGACATAATTTCATGCTCTCAGGTGAAAAACGATATTTTCTAAAACTTTTACCTTTCCAACATGTATATGAATGGTTTTACTTGTTCATATATAATAAAAAATGCAATTTCATCAAGACTTATCAGCGATGCTCGAATATTTTACATTTTTGTATGTGTGACCGGGGGAAAAGTCATATATCATAGCGGGGGGAAAGCAATGGTTATAGATTTTGCTTTCTTCCTAGTAATGATATGTTTTCGTGACATATTTTGCTGTGTCTTTGGTGCTAAAACCTTTTTTTAAACGTGTATTGACTTCATTTGTCGCTTGTGCCAAAGAATTACCCTATAATTTCGCCAGAGGAATACAGCTTAAAATATCCAAGTCGTGTATAAAAGTTGTATGTGAAATACACATTCAGTCACTGGTGTCCTTCTTGCACACTGCATCATGTTTTTGCTCTCATCCAGGAGCATTCTCTCAAACAGTAAAGCAAAATATATAAATGTGCTTTCCCCCGCAAAGATATATGACTTTCCCCCCGGTCACACATACAAAAAGTGTGAAATATTCGAACAACGCTGATATCACATATTTTTGGAAGATAAAGTATTGGTGAAATTGCATTTTTAGATGTATATGTACAAAAAAAACGATTCATATGCATCTTGGAAAGGTAAAATTTTAGAAAATATCGTTTTTCGCCAGGAAGTTTGAAATTATCTCGAAGTATTCGGAGAAACTATAGTGTATGGATCTTTTTTCTATTGACCATCGTGAAGCCTACATATTGCTTGGTTCCATGGTATATAACATGTTTATATTATTGCGTTGGAGAAATGTGCAAACTTATTTTTCTCTAGACAAGCATGCAAAAATTGTCAAAAACTTTCTCCCCCTAAGCATATATGCTTTCCCCCCGCAATATCTGCTGGCAGGCTGTGATTTCGTTGCATGTATCCTTTGAAAACAGTTTTGTAAGTTGCGATATACAAATTTCAAAAATATTAGCACATGAACGGTTTTGAAATAAGATTTTAAGTCTTTTGTTTAAAATCAATATTTTAAAATGATCAAACGTTAATGACATATGAAAAGTTTCATATATCCTTTCAAAAGAGTTTTAAATGTTACCATATATAAATTTCTTGATATAATTTATCCCAGTATTTGAATCAATCCCAGTATTAAGTAAAACAAGAATCTTGAATTAGAGTTCTGACATAAACTTCAGATTTTTTATAAAGGACTGCTTTCTATTGAAAAATTTTTTTATGATCGTTTGAGACGGATTTTTTTGAAACCTCAATTAATAAAGGGTCATGAAGATAACTATATCTAATGAGAAAGTCTGTTTCTTTTGTGTAAGCTCTCGCGGAACGAAACATCTGTGAAACATACAGTAAGTAGGAGAAGCTAGAATATTACTGTCCATGTTAGGAAAATTGATTATTTTGAAAGTAAAATCGTCCCTTTGTCGTAAATTTGAGCACTGAGGTGACCATTTTCGTCAAATTCCAGATGCTAGTCGAAAAATATGGTGTTTTGTTGTTTCCTTTATCTGTAGTTCTGGAGGATATATCAATTGGATCCATTTAGCATTTTCAACCTTATTTATGCTTTAATTCACGAAATCTTTATATCACAACATATAAAACTCCTTCTAACAGATTATGCTGAAATGAAATTTATAATAAAACTGAATTGTTTTGGTCATTTTAACAAACTGAAAATCTTACTTTTCAAAATGTTCTTCATGGTAAAATTAATAACTATAAAATTCCCTCAGAAGGATATGACGAAATAAAATTTTCAAACTCTGCATCGATTGTGTGGATGATACATCGAGCGTTTATACGACATTGAGCGATAACCCGATTCCCTGAGGCATTACCCCATACGTCCGGAAGCAGCACTCCGTATGCTGGCAAGCGTTTTCTACATCTCTTTTTGAGCATTTAGAGTTAATAGTGTAGCCTATGCAGTAAATCAAGAAACGATGTCTTTTCCTAAAAATCACGGATCTCAACCATGCTGAAGTTCTTGCCTCAAAGATAAAGGATGTCAAGAACCGTATCCAACCCCACAACCTACAGAAACGAGTCGAGAAGCATGGATTGAACCGCGACCGTACTAAAGCTTCAAAGTCCGTAATGGAAGCTCAGGAGAGGGCCGCAAATAAGAACTGCATGTAGATCGAGGACATTACGCTGGTCCCCCAACTTCCCATTAATCAGACAAGCATCCATGCCACCCTTTAACAAAATGCCCAGATGTATATCTAAGCCAGCATGACTGCTTAAGTTGATAATTCCTTTGGGCCGCGATCCTAAGATAACGATATTTTCATCGGTACCAAGCCGGTCACCTTTGACGATGCTGATATATTTGTGGTAGCCTACGGTACAAGAGAACGCATAGTCTCTGGGAGTTCATGGTCAAAAAGAGCCCTGAGACTTTCAAGTAAGATTACTTTGATAACTATTCAGAGATTATTAAGCTTTCCGTCGGCGATGTACTAAGGAATCGATACTCTCTCTTGGACCCCGAAATCCGGCAGCGGCAACAAGTGGAAGTACTTTGTCTCGCAAAAGATAAAAGTCATCCTTGATGCATTGAAGCTTCCGGATCAACCATGTTGAGTACCAGTGGTACTCAATCCCTTACTGTAAAACTAGTTTGCAAATCAAAGGATATAGCCGGACAGCTCATGCAGAATTCTTGAATTGTTTGCTACAGTGACCAAGTTGCACAGTCGAGCATTAACCTCTTCTGTCGCAAAGACTCTGGGAGTCATCTGACTGCCGACACCGACATCGCAGTAAAAGGGGACGAATACGGTGCAACGAAGGTCGTGGATCAAGTCGTCAAGAAACAAATCGATCCCAAAAAGACCCAGCGACTGGCCCGATTCAAAGTCATTTCCCAGTTCAAAATTAACTTCATCGCCAGCCCACCAATGTCTGATATTATAGATATGAAGTAATATATGATTTTCTGCTACGAATACCACCGGTAAAAGCTCATCATTGCATACAACCTGAATAGTTCCATCGCCGAGATCCGGATCAATATCGACAACAAGCCGAAAGCGATCTGACCGTGCAGTGCAGACGGCAATAAAATGATGAAGTCTTAGAGACTACCGACCTGATCTGACTAGAAAATATTGCTGCCATGTTCCTCTTCAAAATGCATGGGTGTTCTGCGGAACACGTGTCGCCTATATATATTAAAGAATTCCTGTTTTGTGATATAATGACACATTCCAAAGATAATCAGACAAAATCAAAACAAAAAAAAAATCAAAAATTCATGGGCACATCTACAATATATATTGAAGCATTCTGCAGGTTTGGTTAAAAAGAACCAAGCTGTCTAGGGGGAGTTGCAGATAAAGGAGCTATACCCTTAAGACTCCAATAAGCTGAAGTGACAAAGTACAGACAAACATTTATGTTTGTTGACAATCCCGCACCCATGACCAGAAAAGACATGGATGCAGCGTTGTTCGACAATCATTAAATAATTCCGCTCAAACCGATGCTGGGGGCGTCTTGAACTTACTATGAGGTAAGAGCAAAGCTCATTGTTAAAGGCCCCATTGTGACTTTAAGATGAAGAACAACAAACAAAAGAAACAATTTTTTTTTACCATGTATTTATAAAGACTTTTTTTCATGTGCATTTGCTCCATATCCTCTTATTCAACATAGCTAGCAAATCTAAAAAAAGATCATAATTACAGAAAATCTAAATCATTTAAATGCATGGTGCACATCTACAATACATACTGATGCATTCTTGCAAGTTTGGTTTGAAAGTACCAAGCGGTTTAAGAGGAGTTGCGGATAATGGAGGCATACCTTTAAGAATCCAAAGAGCTAAAATGAAAGAGCCCAAAGATAGCTAGAAAATGACTGGAAAAATTAAAATTAATGAAACACTAAATGTATAGTGCACATCTGCAATATATATTGAAGCATTCCTGCAAGTTTGTTAACAAATCATGAAATTATTACAGAAAATCTAAATACACGGTGTACATCTACATTACATACTGAAGCATTCGTGCAAATTTGGTTTGAAAGTACCAAGCGGCTTAAGAGGAGTTGCAGATAATAGAAGCATACCTTTAAGACTCCAATGAGCTAAAATGAAAGAGTCTAAAAATAGCTAGAGAATGACTGAAAAAATCAAAATTAATGAAACACTAAATGCATGGTGCACATCTACATTACATACTAAAGCATTCGTGCAAGTTTGATTTGGAGGAGTTGCGGAGACCTGAGTGAACCAATGTCTGATATAATAGATATGAAGATACAAATTGTCTTCCGTTGAAGGCTGGAAGGCTATTATATCAGACATTGGTTTACTCAGGTGTGGACGAAGTCATGGATGGTCGCGATGCCAGATCCGGCGATGAAGTTAAATTTGAGCTGGGTAATGACCTTGAATAAGGCAGTCCTTTTTTTTTTTTTTGACCGATCAGCTTTTTGACGACTTGATCCACGACCTTGGTTGCACTGTTTTTGACCCCTTTTAATCCGATGTCGGTGTCGGCAGTCAGATGACATTCATCTACGTCCATCACACGGAATGTACATTTCCTAACTAGTACGATATTTGCGCGTGTTTGATCTATTTTTGAAGATTTAAATGAACGTAACCTTACTATCACAGTCAAACTTTTACAACTGGGTAACAGATTTCATAAGTTGTTGGTAACATTTATGAAGTTTTATAACAAATATGAATATCTAATATTTAAATATGACGTTACTCACAAATTACTAAGGGCATTTCTAATCCTCATTTATACTGAAACGTTGTTAAAATATGCCTGAAACTGATTAAAAATCCAGAAAAGCTGGAACGTATTTGCATTCTTTATGTAATAGGTGATATTGAAATGATACTCTGCTTGCATCCGTTAAATAAATTATGAGATCTAGTGACCTGAAAATTTTTAATTAGATACTAGCGTCTCAGTGCAACTGCTGATATCTACTGAAATATATAATGATTTTGACAAAATCCTTCGGGAAATTTTGAGTTTGATTTTTCTTCCGCAGCGCGAATGTTTTACCAGCAGACTAGGCTCCATGAGCTCGCCGGCAGATCAGCGGCGAGCACCCCTTGACCCATCTTTCAAAATTACGTATTGTCATTTTCTCTCATTTCAAGATTGTGGGATGGAGTTAGTAGTCTACCTGTATTGGGTTCATACGTATGTTAATTATACTTTAACGAAAATTATTTGTGTAGATTTAAACCTGTGGAAATGAATTGGCTTGTCTATTTAAATGATTGACATATTTCTTATCTTTTTGACAGCTTGGCTTTAACAGCTTCAAACGGTTTGTTGATTTATTAATTATAAGCTTGTCATTTAAACATCAGTCCAGTCGTTGAAATCGAGAGAGTAAGCTGTGTTTGAGATTAGAAGCGCATATTTTATAAGAGGTATGCACAATAAGTTATTTTGAAATACTCAGTAATGCTTAATCCCAAATGTTCGGTATGCTAATAAACATTTATATTTTATTCGGATGCTACTGTTCATTTTCATACGTTCAATATGTGATATACGTAAGATACACGTATTTATGCACACGGCTCTATTATTGCACGCGGCCCTATAAATTTGCACGCGACTACCTAATTTTCCGCACGACACCTAGAAGATAAAAAAAGTATATAAGGGATGGAAAACTCTCATTCTCTCTCTGAATTTCATAGAGCATAAAACCTAACGGTTGGTTCCAGAGGTCAACAAATAGGACAAGAGTCTCACATTGTGATTGACATTGTCCTAATTGCGATATTAAGTTACTTTGTGGTTATTAAATTCATTGAAAAGAAGCTCAGTTGGCAGCCGGTCGTCAAACCTTAATTTTGTCTACAACTTTGGTACCAGAAGAATGCTCTCAACATGAGGAAGTTACATACCAAATATGAACACCCTACCAATAAAACCCTACCTTCTACAGACAAGGTTAAAGGGTTTTTTTCCAAAAATTGCCCTGAAGGCAAGGTCAAGGTCAAAATGTCAACAAGTGAGGTACCAGAAGAAAGCTCTCAACACAAGGAAGTCACATATCAAATATCAACATCCTATCTCTTAAGGTCTCAATTCCACCAGCCAGGCCAACGCCGGGGGTATGGCAATAGCTCTCCGGACCTCCGTCCGGGCGACCTGAATTCGGATTTCGTTTGGTTTTATGCATTTTAAACATTTTGTGCAAGAATGGATTTCCTATGTTTGGGTTCTGGTGCTGCTGATGAGGAATAAATTTCTGAAATGGCCATTCATCTCATTAAAATTATTGCAGTTTGAGTTAATGTATGTGTCATGGTCTCATGTTCATTTACTTCATATCCTTTCATAAAATAACTAAACAGAGAAACTTAATGTGGCCACTAAATCGTAAAGTAAGTAAGAACAGAACCGTCAATCCAAAAGCGAACAATCCAAGTAAAATTGGGGTCAAGGAAAAAAGTCATATGCCAGACTTGACATGTTCTACCCAAGACCAACCAACAAAATAAATATTATTGATCTACCACTTTCAGTTATTGAGAAATAGACTTGAGCAGAGAAACTTAACGTGGCCAATAAACAACTTGATTCTAGCAGCAACGTTTAATTTTTTTAAAAAATAGAAAGCAGGCACAGCCTGCAAAGCTCACCTCGTTGCACAGCATTGTCACAAATTAAACATGTCAGTTAACAGGAATTTACTATAAATATTTTGCTAACAGATTTATTCATATGTAAAATCAATGTCACGGACTGCATTCAAAGCATTCATTGCAGCTGCCATCCCAAAATGCATCATACATACATACAAATATGGTTGATGTGGGGCATATCAGTAAGCGGGAATGGACTTTAACCATTCTACCTAACCAAGTCGCTCATGCGTAAAATGTAGGTCAGAGACAGCATCCGAAACATGCATTGATGTTGTCATCCCAAAATGCATCATACATACCAGTATGGTTGATGTGGGCCATGTCAGAATGCGGGAATGGACTTAAACCATTCTACCTAACAAAGTCGCTCATGCGTAAAATGTAGGTCAGAGACAGCATCCGAAGCATGCATCGTTGTTGTCATCACAAAATGCATCATACATACCAGTATGGTTGATGTGGGCCATGTCAGAAAGCGGGAATGAACTTTAAACATTCTACCTAACCAAGTCGCTCATGCATAAAATGTAGGTCAGAGACAGCATCCGAAGCATGCATTGGTGTTGTCATCCCAAAATGCATCATACATACCAGTATGGTTGATGTGGGCCATGTCAGTAAGCGGGAATGGACTTTAACCATTCTAACTAACCAAGTCGCTCATGCATAGAATGTATTTCAGAGACAGCATCCGAAGCATGCATTGTTGTTGTCATCCCAAAATGCATCATACATACCAGTATGGTTGATGTGGGCCATGTCAGTAAGCGGGAATAGACTTTAACCATTCTACCTGACCAAGTCGCTCATGCGTAAAATGTAGGTCAAAGACAGCATCCGAAGCATGCATTGGTGTTGTCATCCCAAAATGCATCATACATACCAGTATAGTTGATGTGGGCCATGTCAGTAAGCGGGAATGGACTTTAACCATTCGACCTAACCAAGTCGCTCATGCATAAAATGTAGGTCAGAGACAGCATCCGAAGCATGCATTTCAGAGGTCATCCCAAAATGCATCAGGCATACCAATATGGTTGATGTGGGGCATGTCAGTATGCAGGAATGGACCTAAACAATTCTTCCTAACCGTACGCGGACCCGGCGTCGACGCCGACGCCGGGGGTATCACATAAGCCCCCCCCCTCACTTCGTGAGGTGAGCTAAAAATTGCCTTCACGGCAAGGTCAAGGTCAAAATGTATACAAATATGGTACCGTCTAAAAGCTCTCATCACAAGAAAGTCACATACAAAATATGAACACCTTTCCACTTAACAACTAAATTCTAGAAGCAAGGTTAAAGTTTTTTTTAAAGTGCCCTCAAGGTCAAAATGTCTACGAATATGGTACCACTAGAAAGCTCTCATCATAAGGAAGTTATACACAATATGAACACCCTACCACTAAACAACTTAATTCTAGTAGCAAGGTTTAAGTTTTCAAAAATAACCCTCAATGTAAGGTCAAGGTCAAAATGTCTACAAATATGGTACCACAAGAAAGCTCTCATTATAAGGAAGCTACATACCCAATATGAACATCCTATCGCTTAAAGCCTACCTTCAAGAGGCAAGGTTAAAGTTTTTTCAAAAATTGCCCTTAAGGCAAAGTCAAGGTCAAAATGTCTACAACTATGGTACCAGAAGAATGCTCTCAACATGAGGAAGTTACATACCAAATATGAACACCCTACCAATAAAACCCTACCTTCTACAGACAAGGTTGACGGTTTTTTTTTTCAAAAATTGCCCTAAGGGCAAGGTCAAGGTCAAAATATCTAAAAGTATGGTACCAGAAGAAAGCTCTCAACACAAGAAAGTCACATATCAAATATCAACATCATATCTCTTCAGGTCTCAATTTTACCAGCCAGGTTACAGTTTTGCTGACGCCGACGCCGCACCAACGCCGAGGATATGACAATAGCTCTCCGGACCTCCGTCCCGGCGACCTTAAAAGGACTTAATTTTGATATTACTGATTAATCGGATTTCGTTTGGTTTTATGCATTTTAAACATTTTTTGCAAGAATGGATTTCCTATATTGCGGTTCTGGTACTGCTGATGAGGAATACATTTCTGAAATGGCCATACAGCTCATTAAAATTATTGCAGTTTGAGTTAATATGTGTTATGGTCTCATGTTCATTTACTCCATATCCTTTCATAAAATAACTAAGCAGAGAAACTTAATGTGGCCACTAAATCGTAAAATTAGGGTCAAGGAAAAAAGTCATATGCCAGACTGACATGTACTACCCAAGACCAACCCACAAAATAAATATTATTGATCTACCACTTACAGTTATTGAGAAATAGACTTAAGCAGAGAAACTTAACGTGGCCAATAGACAATGAAAGAGAGATCAAGACCAAAGGTCATATGCCAGACTGACACGTACTACCCCAGACCAAACTACATACTAAATAGTATCAACCTATTACTTATAGTTGAGATATGGACTTAAGAAGAGAAACTTAACGTGGTCACTGGACCGTGCAGTTGAGGTCAAGGTCACATAATTTTTGTCCGTTGCATAGCTCTTGATTAGTTCTACCACTGGACCAAATATGATGTTCCTACATCAAAGGGTTTTAAAAAAATCCTGCATTTAGTAAACGATAACGCCGTTGTCGTCGTCATACGGTTTTCATGGGAGTTAACTCTATGAGTGCCTTAGTTTTTAATGTCGTCTTTTTTTTTCCGTGCTTGTAGCTGTCTCACGTCCTTGTTTTGTCCTTGTTTTTCTCTGTTGCCGTTTTTGCCATGTCTTCGGATTTCGATATTTTTGTAGTCTTCGCTTCCCTTGTTCCTTCGGTATTCTACTACCGTTGTTTTGTACGCCTGTGTCTCTCTTTCCGTGACTTTTGTCGCAGGTGAGAGAAAGATACAAACTTTAAACCCCAGAACTATCATGATTATCTAGAAATTTTTCGAATGGTTTCACAGATGAAGATCTCTAAATGCATTTCATAAAGGGTCCTATATTAACTATGTTCCATGCTGGCAGCCTTCTTGGGTGAGGTACCAACATAAATATCACAAACTTCGAAGGGGGCAACAAAAAGACGATTGTGATCAATTTTGGTTCCAATTGGCATAGGAGTTTCAGAAAAGATCTTTGAATGCATTTTCTATAACTATGTTCCCCGCTGATGGCCATCGTGGTTGAGGTACCAACACAAAAAGATTTTAATAGAAGGTCTTTAAATGCATTTTCCTTAACTATGTTTCCGCTGGCGGCCATCTTGGATGAGGTACAAATATAACAAATGGCTTTCAAGGGCCTGTATCGCTCACCTGGACCATGGCTGACATAGATAAATGGCATTTCCAATAGGAAAAACAAAACATAAAATTTAGCATAATACCTTATTTTCTTAAATTACAGTATTCTTGTTTGGATTCCATGGCAACCGAAAGATCCACCATCCATTACAACCCATAACAGAACACCATTCAAAAAAATTTTGGCAGGGGTTCCCCTTATATTCAAGGTAATACATATTGCTGAAATTAAAACATTCGGACAACAATTCAAATAAAAATTCAAATTTTGGCAGAGGTTCCCCTTAAAACCAATAGGGCCAATGTAAAAACTGTGTTCCAAATGGTGGCCATCTTGGATGAGGTATGGACCTGCTAGATACACTTTTTGGATGGGACCACGTAAGAACCATAATGATTGTGGCTTAGTTTGGTTCCAATTGGACTAGTAGCTTCTGAGAAAAAGATCTTTAAATGTCTTTTCAATAGGGTCCAATGTTAAAACTATCTTCCCGCTGGCGGCCATCTTGGATGAGGTCAGACCTGCAAGATACCTTTTTGGGTGGTACAATCTATATATAAAGGACCATTGTGGCTTAGTTTAGTTTTAATTGTACTAGTAGTTCTGAGAAATTCTTTGAATGTCTTTTCCATAGGGTCCAATGTTAAAACTATGTTCCCCGCTGGCGGCCATCTTGGATGAGGTAAGGACCTGCCAGATACCTTTTTTTAGAACGGACCGTCTAAGGACCATTGTGGCTTAGTTTAGTTTTAATTGGACTAGTAGTTTCTGAGATTATCAATGAAGGGATAGTAGTTTCTGAGAAGCTCTTTGAATGTATTTTCCTTGAGGTCAAATGTTAAAACTATGTTCCCAATGGCGGCAATCTTGGATGAGGTACCGACCTGCCGGATACTTTTTTTGGAAGGGACCATCTTAGGACCATTGTGACTAAGTTTGGTCATAATTGGACTGGCAGTTTCTGAGAAGAAGCTCTTTGAATGTCTTTCCCATGGGGTCCAATGTTAAAACTATGTTCCCCACTCGCAGCCATCTTGGATTAGGTACGCTCCTGTTGGATACCTTTTTTAGAAGGTACCGTGTAAGGACCATTGTGACTAAGTGTGGTTATAACTGGACTAGTAGTTTCTGAGAAGATCTTTGAATGTCTTTTCCATAGGGTCGAATGTAAAAACTATGTTCCCTGCTGGCGGCCATCTTGGATGAGGTACGGACCTGTGGGAAACGTTTTTTTGGTAGGGACCATCTAAGGACCATTGTGACTTAGTTTGGTTATACTTTGACTGGTAGTTTCTGAGAAGAAGATCTTTGAATGTCTTTCCTATAGGGTCCAATGTTAAAACTATGTTTCCCGCTGGCACCCATCTTGGATAAGTTACGGACCTGTCGGATACTTTTTTTAAAGGGGACCGCCCAAGGACTATTGTGACCAAGTTTGGTTCCAATTGGCCCAGTGGTTTCAGAGGAGAAGACCTTTGAATGAAAAGTTTACGACAGACGGCTGGACAGACGAGGGACGGACGGACGACGGACGACAAGTGATGGCAAAAGCTCACCCTGGCAATACCAGGTGAGCTTAAAATTTGGGCAGGGGTTCCCCTTATAATCAAGGTAATACATATTGCTGAAATTAAAACATTCAGACCACAATTCAAATAAAAATTCAAAAATTTGGGCAGAGGTTCCCCTTAAAATCAATAAGGCCAATGTAAAAACTATGTTCCAGATGGTGGCCATCTTTAATGAGGTACAGACCTGCCAGATATATTTTTTGGATGGGACCACCTAAGCACCATTTTGGGACCATTGTGGCTTAGTTTGGTTCTAATTGGACTAGTAGTTTCTGAAAAGAGGATGTTTGAATGTATATTCCATAGGGTTCAATGTTAAAACTATGTTCCCTCTGCCGTCCATCATGGATGAGGTATGGACCTGTCATATACCTTTTTAGGAAGGGACCATGTAAAGGCCATTGTGACTAAGTTTGGTTATAATTGGACTGATAGTTTCTGAGAAGAAGATCTTTGAATGTCTTTTCCATAGGGTCCAATGTTAAAACTATGTTCCCCGTTTGCCGCCATCTTGGATGAGGTACGCACCTGCCGGACACCTTTTTAAGAAGGGACCATCTAAGGACCATTGTGACTAAGTTTGGTTATAATTGGACTAGTAGTTTTTGAGAAGACCTTTGAATGTCTTTCCCATAAGGTCCAATGTTAAAACTATGTTCCCCGCTGGCGGCCATCTTGGATTAGGTAACGGACCTGTCAGATACTCTTTTTTAAAGGGGACCACCCAAGGACTATTGTGACCAAGTTTGGTTCCAATTGGCCCAGTGGTTTCAGAGGAGAAGATCTTTGAATGAAAAGTTTACGACAGACGGCCGGAAAGACGAGGGACGGACGGACGACGGACGAAAAGTGATGGCAAAAGCTTACCCTGGCATAGCCAGGTGAGCAAAAAATCAAAAGACAACAACTAGACTAAAGAGGTCAAACCTGTTCAACAAGTTTTTGGTTTTGATTAACTATCCAGTTATACTCTATTTTTGTAATATTCCAAAAGTGTCAGTTCCGTATGGACAACAACAATATATCACTTGTGCTGTTGTAATTGAAGTGGATAACTTTGATTTGCAGAGTGTCCTATCCTTATGTAAGTGAGCAACAAAGTTGGTGTTATTGAAAAGTATTTTAATTCTGGTCAAATAATTCAATTAATTAAACAACAAATAAATCAACCTAAAATTAATAGACATACAATCAAATGTAAAGAAAAATATGTTAAGGTTATAACAAACTGCTTATATAAAATATATCTATTTTCTGAAATCACAGTAATTATAATCTTTATCACACAATTTTTTAATTCACTGGTTTACAACCATTCATGATTTCAGTGGTTCTCAAATAAATGCTTTCTATAAACATGTACATGTATAAATAAAACATGCAGTTTTCTAAACATGCAGACATTAACAGAGTTAACACTGATACAAAGTTTTCGAAATTTAAAAATATTCTGCAGTGAAAGTACAAAAACAGAACATTAAAAAAAAATGGAACGCCTGAGAGATGGCCATATGGAAAAATCTCTGACACCCAAGGGTAAGATTTCAAGTACTTGGGCAAAGTGTGTTGAGACTGAGACGTTAGATATCTTACAAGAGGGTGTCTGAAATATTTTGGCTGAGACTCTCAATGGTGTTTTGATAATATTTTCACCCTCAGCATCCAAAAAATAAAGCAAATCACTATCGAACCACCACTGTTGACATCAGTGAATTAGTTCCCTTTTCCCAAGGTCATGATACATGATGCAGGCATTTAGCATTTATGATGTGTTTTAGTTCAACCTTTGTCTTTCAAAGGCAGTCAATATTTTATTTGATTGTATTAAATTGTATACTTTTTGATTTGTGTAGAGTCAGCCAAGTATATTGTTATTATAAAATATTGAAGGAAACTAGAATACTGACAAAGTCAGAAAGGGTCCCGCCCCCTTGTGTGTCCCAAAAATTCTGTTAGCAAAAAAAAACATGAAATGGACCTTCCTTTGATGATCTGCAACACTGTGTATAATAAAAAAAGATCTGTTAATATCATGCTACATAAAGCTAATTCTCAAAATATATATTTTTTTCATATAAAACTAAGTTTTCACCAAAAAAATTGGTTTGCAATTTTCCTCAAAATGAAAAGGGACCTTACTTTGATGACCTCCAACACTGTGTATAATATGTATTAAAATTCGTAAAGGTTCCTCGTAACCATGTGTCTCACCTGCTCAGTAAGGTATCATTATAATCAGGACAATACTAATGTTTATATATTTTCTGTATTCCAAAAATAACAGGTACCAAAAATGGAATAAAATATTGTTGCAATTCAGGTATTAAAAATGACTATTTTCCGCAAAATTAATTTAAAATGGTATGGTTGCTAGGCAGAATTCCAATATATAACAGATCTTGAGGACTTTCAAGTAATTTGGAATCAGATATTTTTGTAATTCCATTATTGAAAATAACTGTTTTCATCAATATATTTTTAAACAAGAGTTGTCAGAAGACAACACAGCTCGCCAGGGATTAGAGTGACCTCAATGCAGAATAAATTTGAAAGGTACAATAAAAAAACTCTAATCACAAGAAAGTCACATACCAAATATAAACACCCTACCACTAAACAACTTAATTCTAGAAGCAAGATTAAAGTTTTTAAAAAATTGCCCTCAGGGCAAGGTCAAGGTCAAAATGTCTACAAATATGGTACCATCAGAAAGCTCTCATCACAGGAAAGTTGCATACCAAATATGAACACCCTACCACTAAACCACAATTACAACTTAATTCTAGAAGCAAGGTTAAAGTTTAAAAAAAAAGCCCTCCAGGCATGGTCAGGTTCAAAATGACTACAAATATGGTACCATCAGAAAGCTCTCATCATAGGGAAGTTACATAACAAATATGAACATCCTACCATTAAACATCTTAATTCAAGAAGCAAGGTTAGAGATTATAAAAAATAGTCCTCAGGGCAAGGTCAATGTCAAAATGTCTACAAATATGGTACCATCAGAAAGAACTAATCATAAGGAAATTACATACTAAATAAAAACACCCTACCACTAAAAGCCTACCTTCTAGAGGCAAGGTTAAAGTTTTTCAAAAAATTTCCCTCAGGGCAAGGTCAAGGTCAAAATGTCTAAAACTATGGTACAAGAAGAAAGCTCTCATCACAAGGAAGTCACATACCAAATATCAACATCCTAGCTCTTCAGGTCTCATTTCCACAAGTCAGGTTATTGTTTTGCTGATGCCGACGCCGCCGACATTTGTCCCGGAGAGCTAAAAAGCGTGGTTGGTAGGATTAATTGGTCTCTGAGAGTTCCATGAAATTTACCAAAAATCAGAACTAAACTTTTTTGCAATTTTATTCATTAAAATGTTTGTTTTATTTCAAATTCACTCAAAAACCATGGTTGTTAAGTTGAATTTCAAAAAACTGCGTGTCTTGGAAAATTTCAGGAAATTAACCAATGTTGGTATCAAATATTTTTGCAATTCCATTATTGAAAATTACTGTTTTCATAAATATATTTTTTTAAAAAGGATGGTTGCTAGGTACAATTCCAAAAATTAATTGGTTTAAGAGAGTTCCAGGAAATTTACCAAAAAATGTCTTTCCTATAGGGTCAAATGTTAAAACTATGTTCCCCGCTGGCACCCATCTTGGATAAGTTACGGACCTGTCGGATACTTTTTTTTAAAGGGGACCACCCAAGGACTATTGTGACCAAGTTTGGTTCCAATTGGCCCAGTGGTTTCAGAGGAGAAGACCTTTGAATGAAAAGTTTACGACAGACGGCTGGACAGACGAGGGACGGACGGACGACGGACGACAAGTGATGGCAAAAGCTCACGCTGGCAATACCAGGTGAGCTAAACATTTGGGCAGGGGTTCCCCTTATAATCAAGGTAATACATATTGCTGAAATTAAAACATTTCAGACCACAATTTAAATAAAAATTCAAAAATTTGGGCAGAGGTTCCCCTTAAAATCAATAAGGCCAATGTAAAAACTATGTTCCAGATGGTGGCCATCTTGGATGAGGTACAGACCTGCCAGATATATTTTTTGGATGGGACCACCTAAGCACCATTGTGGGACCATTGGGGCTTAGTTTGGTTCTAATTGGACTAGTAGTTTCTGAAAAGAGGATGTTTGAATGTATATTCCACAGGGTCCAATGTTTAAACTATGTTCCCTCTGCCGTCCATCATGGATAAGGTATGGACCTGCCATATACCTTTTTAGGAAGGGACCATGTAAAGGCCATTGTGACTAAGTTTGGTTATAATTGGACTGGTAGTTTCTGAGAAGATCTTTGAATGTCTTTTCCATAGGGTCCAATGTTAAAACTATGTTCCCCGTTTGCCGCCATCTTGGATTAGGTACACACCTGCCGGATACCTTTTTGAGAAGGGACCATCTAAGGACCATTGTGACTAAGTTTGGTTATAATTGGACTGGGAGTTTCTGAGAAGAAGATCTTTGAATGTCTTTTCCATAGGGTCCAATGTTAAAACTATGTTCCCCGCTGGCGGCCATCTTGGATTAGGTACGGCCGGATACCTTTTTGAGAAGGGACCATCTAAGGACCATTGTGACTAAGTTTGGTTATAATTGGACTAGTAGTTTTTGAGAAGAAGACCTTTGAATGTCTTTCCCATAGGGTCCAATGTTAAAACTATGTTCCCCGCTGGCGGCCATCTTAGATTAGGTAACGACCTGTTTTTTAAAGGGGACCACCCAAGGACTATTGTGACCAAGTTTGATTCCAATTGGCCCAGGGGTTTCAGAGGAGAAGATCTTTGAATGAAAATTTTACGACAGACGGCCGGAAAGACGAGGAACGGACGGACGACGGACGAAAAGTGATGGCAAAAACTCACCCTGGCATAGCCAGGTGAGCAAAAAATCAAAGGACAACAACTAAACTAAAGAGGTCAAACCTGTCCAACAAGTTTTTGGTTTTGATTAACTATCCAGTTATACTCTATTTTTGTAATATTCCAAAAGTGTCAGTTCCGTATGGACAACAACAATATATCACTTGTGCTGTTGTAATTGAAGTGGATAACTTTGATTTGCAGAGTGTCCTTTCCTTATATAAGTGAGCAACAAAGTTGGTGTTATTGAAAAGTATTTTAATTCTGGTCAAATAATTCAATTAATTAAACAACAAATAAATCAACCTTAAATTAATAGACATACAATCAAATGTAAAGAAAAATATGTTAAGGTTATAACAAACTGCTTATATAAAATATATCTATTTTCTGAAATCACAGTAATTATAATCTTTATCACACAATTTTTAATTCACTGGTTTACAACCATCCATGATTTCAGTGGTTCTCAAATAAATGCTTTCTATAAACATGTACATGTATAAATAAAACATGCAGTTTTCTAAACATGCAGACATTAACAGAGTTAACACTGATACAAAGTTTTCGAAATTTAAAAATATTCTGCAGTGAAAGTACAAAAGCAGAACATTAAATAAAGGGCTACGCCGAGCGCAGCATGATACGACCGCAGCATGTCGACCACTGAAATTTGAACAAGTGTATTTTAAAGTGAATGTGGACACAGTATGGAGCTTGACAGTAATTTGATGGACACATTAAGAAAAATTGCAATTCTGGCCCCTTTGACCCCTTATAGCTCGGAAATGGTAATAGCTATGCTAATTCTGTTGACATACTACCAAAAGCTTACAACAAGACAATTCCATAGAATAAATCCTATCAAAATCTGATGAAAAATAAAGATTTCACACATTTCTAAAAATTGCAATTTTGGGCCCTTGAAAACAGTAAGAGCTATGACAAATCCGTTGCAATACCTCTGAAAGCTGACAATAAGAGGAATCTAAAGAAAAAAATCCCATCAAAATCCGATGATAAATAAAAATTTTAGATAATCAGCATATTTGCAATCTTGGCCCCGTTTTGCCCCTCATAGCTCGGAAAGGAACCAAGTTAACAAAAATCTGATGGTGCAGTGCTGGTTAATTTTTCTTAAGGAATCCATTGCAAAAAAACTGCATCAAAATCGAACTAAAAATTAAAAAAATAAAATTTTTGAGATTCCCCCTTTAGGGCCCCATTTAGCTCATGAACGGTACATGCGATGTGAAATCCGTTTTACATACTACAGATTGGAAATTTAATAAGGAGCACACTGAAAGAAACCCCATCAAAATCTGATATATAATAAATATTCTACAGCTCAATATATGAAAAACACCCAATTTGGCCCTTTTTGGCCCTTTTTTCAGAAACGGGCGGGGCTACAATACCCAAAACCAATCCCAGCCTTCCCTTTGTGCCAAGGAACATTTTTAAAAATTTCATAAGGATTGGTCAACTAGAACTCAAGTTATCGCACGGAAACGAAGTGTCCACAGACGCCGACGCCGACGACGCCACCGACGACGACACCGCAAGTATCATACCAAAATACGACCTCAAAAATTTTTTTGCGGTCGTATAAAAAATGGAACGCCTGAGAGATGGCCATATGGAAAAATCTCTGACACCCAAGGGTAAGATTTCAAGTACTTGGGCAAAGTGTGTTGAGACTGAGACGTTAGATATCTTACAAGAGGGTGTCCGAAATATTTTGGCTGGCACTCTCAATGGTGTTTTGATAATATTTTCCCCCTCAGCATCCAAAAAATAAAGCAAATCACTATCGAACCACCACTGTTGACATCAGTGAATTAGTTCCCTTTTCCCAAGGTCATGATACATGGTGCAGGCATTTAGCATTTATGATGTGTTTTAGTTCAACCTTTGTCTTTCAAAGGCAGTCAATATTTTATTTGATTGTATTAAATTGTATACTTTTTGATTTGTGTAGAGTCAGCCAAGTATATTGTTATTATAAAATATTGAAGGAAACTAGAATACTGACAAAGTCAGAAAGGGTCCCGCCCCCTTGTGTGTCCCAAAAATTCTGTTAGCAAAACAAAACATGAAATGGACCTTCCTTTGATTATCTGCAACACTGTGTATAATAAAAAAAAGATCTGTTAATATCATGCTACATAAAGCTAATTCTCAAAATATATATTTTTTTCATATAAAACTAAGTTTTCACCAAAAAAATTGGTTTGCAGTTTTCCTCAAAATGAAAAGGGACCTTCCTTTGATGACCTCCAACACTGTGTATAATATGTATTAAAATTCGTAAAGGTTCCTCGTAACCATGTGTCACACCTGCTCAGTAAGGTATCATTATAATCAGGTCAATACTAATGTTTATATATTTTCTGTATTCCAAAAATAACAGGTACCAAAAATGGAATAAAATATTGTTGCATTTCAGGTATTAAAAATGACCATTTTCAGCAAAATTAATTTAAAATGGTATGGTTGCTAGGCAGAATTCCAATATATAACAGATCTTGAGGACTTTCAAGTAATTTGGAATCAAATATTTTTGTAATTCCATTATTGAAAATAACTGTTTTCATCAATATATTTTTAAACAAGAGTTGTCAGAAGACAACACAGCTCGCCAGGGATTAGAGTGACCTCAATGCAGAATAAATTTGAAAGGTACAATAAAAAAACTCTCATCACAAGGAAGTAACATACCAAATATAAACACCCTACCACTAAACAACTTAATTCTAGAAGCAAGATTAAAGTTTTAAAAAAATTGCCCTCAGGGCAAAGTCAAGGTCAAAATGTCTACAAATATGGTACCATCAGAAAGCTCTCATCACAGGAAAGTTGCATACCAAATATGAACACCCTACCACTAAACCACAGTTACAACTTGATTCTAGAAGCAAGGTTAAATTTTAAAAAAAATCCCTCCAGGCAAGGTCAGGTTCAAAATGACTACAAATATGGTACCATCAGAAAGCTCTCATCATACGGAAGTTACATAACAAATATGAACATCCTACCATTAAACATCTTAATTCTAGAAGCAAGGTTAAAGATTATAAAAAATAGTCCTCAGGGCAAGGTCAATGTCAAAATGTCTTTTCCATAGGGTCCAATGTTAAAACTATGGTCCCTGCTGGCAGCCATCTTGGATTAGGTACGGACCTGTCGGATACCTTTTTTGAAAGGGACCAACTTAGGACCATTGTGTCTAAGTTTGGTTATAATTGGACTGGTAGTTTCTAAGAAGAAGATCTTTGAATGTCTTTTCCATAGGGTCCAATGGTTAAACTATGTTCCCCGCTGACTGCCATCTTGGATTAGGTACGGACCTGCCAGATACCTTTTTTGAAGAGACCATCTAAGGACCATTGTGACCAAGTTTGGTTATAATTTGACTGGTAGTTTCTGAGAAGAAGATCTTTGAATGTGCTTACCCATAGGGTCCAATGTTAAAACTATGTTCTCGCTGGTGGCAAACTTGGATGAGGTATGGACCTGCAGGATACCTTTTTTAAAGGGACCACCCAAGTCTATTGTGACCAAATTTGGTTCCAATGGGCCCAGTGGTTTCAGAGGTGAAGATCTTTGAATGAAAAGTTTACGCCGGACAGATGAAAGACGGACGGACAATGGACGCAAGACACCAAGTGATGGCAAAAGCTCACCCTGGCATAGCAAGGTGAGCTAAAAACTAAGTCCAAATACGGATAACAAACTTTTCCAATTTTTTTGGCTAAAGGTCATTTTCTGACCATTATCTAGCTTCTGTCCAATTTTGACACAATTCTATAAAGATTATGACTCTATTCAAGATATGAAATCTTGTACAATTGTTGACGCCGCCGACGACGATGGAATTTGGATCACTATGTCTCGCTTCCAGGACAAATTCCTCGACTTTCGTCGCAGGCAAGACAAAAATCTGTGAAAACAATATTAAGTTATCATGCGACATAAAATATGCATTTTTTCAGTAAAAACTAAGTTTTCACCCCAAAATTGTTTTCGATTTTTCTCAAACACGAAACTGAGCTTCCTTTCGTGAAGTCCAACTTTGAGTAAAGAAATCATAAAAATCCAAGCAGGCAATCTTGAGTTATCCTACAACATAGAAAATGCTGACAGACAGATGGAATATGTGAAGCTTTTATTTCACTCCTCTTAGTAAGAAGGAAAAATCTTGGAGTGCAGAAACAATTTATTTCCTTGTCAGAGGTAAAAAAAAAATTGAATCATTCTCACATAACAATCTAAATGTTTATATGTATGGAATATACCGGTAAGACATTTTGATTTGATATGGATTCTAACACAGTTAACACATCAATGGTCCTAAACAAACAATTCATTTTGGAGAGGCATACAATGGAAAAGCTGTTAGTATGAAAACTGTGCTTTGACACATGATGTGTAATTTCGACTTTGCGTTATACCATGGCAGTGACAGAGTGACCAGCCCAACCAACCAGAGTTACAGTGGAGACAAAGAGGAAGAACTATAAAATCTGTGAGCCAAGGTCACTTATATAAACCCCCTACCCCCATTTGATTCAAAAAGTAAAAAAATATAAAACAATCAAGTCAAACCAAATTTTAAAATAGCTAGTGCGCAATGGAAATATACACTTAACACTCGGTGAAAGTTTCACTGAATTTCACCAAGCAGATTAGGACGAGTTGTCGCAACAAAGTGTGTACTCCTATAGGGAAAGTAATAACAAACGGACGAACATAAATAAATATGCATATATATAATACTAATTTAACACTGTTTGGAACAAACAGTAATACCAGCTTAGTATTGCTTGATCGAAGGAAACAAACAGTAAAGTAAAGCTTTGACTTCTTACAATAAGAACATGGATATGGTGAGGAATGTTGTTTATACAATGTATTTACACTACCAATCCTGTATAGAATTTCCTTTCCAGACTTTCATTTGTGTCATTTTATAACATCTTACAAATATAAATTCAAAAAAATATTTAACAAATAGTTTAAACATATGGCAGTATATGCATTTAAAAGTTGCCCTCTAAATAGTATATCCTACCGGTATTGTGATTCAATGAAAGGTTATGTGCATCCTTTTTGTTATGTGGAGACTCTGGAGGTACATAACATTTAACAATATTGGTATTCCAAGAAGTTAAGAATAAAAAAAATAATGATTTTAAGTGCCAGAAGATGCATACATTTTTTGCCAATACAAGAATATTGACCATAAAATATTTTAAATTGAGACACTTTCAGCAATTATTTATACTTTAACTCATTCTAGATTCTTTTGGTCGTAAAATACTAGTATTCTATAAATGATTGAATAATGAATTAATTCATGCAGCATTTAAATGAATTACAGCTTTTTTTATCACGAGTAAAATATTTTTCATAATTAAAATTTGGGGAACCAGAGGGAGGTTCCAAGGGGTAGAACCCCCTTTTTTTTATTTTGTACAGATTTTAGACAAACTTGACAAAAAGGCACAAAATTTACTGGAACCCCTTTTTTCCCTAAAAAAAAAAAACATCAGAACAACCTTTTTTGCAGGGCTCTATCTGCAGGTGCAAAATCTAGGATTAGTTATTCTTCCGTAAATGATGGCTTACAGTGGGAGATGACCCATGTGAGATCGATGCATGCGACCTCATCTCACACCGGTAAATGACCAACCAGACTTGTTGATTTTTGTGATACAACAATCGTATCAATGTCATAAAACACCTGACGTCACAGTGCAAGGTCAACTCAAATGGTGACGATGTTACTCACACAGTATAGGTTTCCAGATGTTTGTTGTTGTCTTTTACGGAAGAAATAGCTACTTACATTCGATCAAAATCAAAAATCGGAATATCTTTCACTCATGTAAGAAATTCTTCGTCTTTTTCTCTCATTTTGCTGCGCTCCACTCCAGAAAAGACAGAATTTCTTACATTCATGAAAGATACATCTATCTTTGATCTGATCTCATGTAAGAAGCTATTATTGTTTTCATTATATACATGTAGATCTTCTAACATCTATATTAGAAGATGCTAATATAGTAAGTGAGAACAGAACCGTCAATCCAAAACGAATAATCCAAGGATAATGGCAACATCAGAAACAAAAAAGAAACAGAGACACAACATGAGTACGGCACAGTAAAGAAAATTGAAGACACACACTCACAAAGATGAACAACACAGACCCAATAAAAAACCTTTGGTGAGATCAGGTGCACCGGTAGAGTAAGCATCTCCTGCTTCTTATAAGACACCTGCCATGTTGAACATGTCAAATTCAGTAGATAAAACAACAATTACACTTTAAAGGGAAAAAAAATCTTTGGAACCTAACACACTCCACCCACATACACCCACATCCAACCACAGACCGAAAAAAGAATACCCCTGGGGACCAGGGATATAATAACCTCTACAATGATATGTTCTTAACAAGTGATAATACATACTAGATATACAAAAGTATCACACCAAACAATTCTGTTAGCAATATCAGTATCTAATGTACATAAGAGAAACATGGACTTGCATACAAAAAAAAACTAACTGAAAATAATTCTTCCATATTCATGCTAAATGGTACAAAAACTTACTGTTTGTGATATATAAATATTCATGTGTAATCCAATTACATAACAACTGAATATTCATAGAAAATTGTTTGTATGTCTGAATATTCACATACATGATTTTTAATTTATCATTGTTTGTATGGATGAATATCCATGTCAGGGGAACGAATTTATATAATTGTTTTAACTTGTTTTCAGATCCCTTTAATTAATTGTACTTAATTATTCTGTATACTGTTTTCTGTATGATATTTAATGATGTTTAATTAATAAAATATGTTTACACTAATATTTGCACTACTGGCCAACTCTTGAATATCCATGTTAAGCAATATATATCACTGATTGTAAGACCTGATTATTCATGTACATATATAATCAAATTACATTATTGATCAAAGCAACTGTATCTTTATGTATAATCTTATGACACCTGGATATTCATGTTATGATAGATCACCCTACTGACAAACTCCTGAATATTCATGTTAAGTTATATCATATCATTGATTGTAAGACCTGATTATTCATGTATGTACTGGTTAAAACACCTGAATTTTCATGTATACAATGTAATTTTATGACACCTGAATATTTCATTTATGTCATGTGAATTAATTTAATTTCCTTGATATTATTTTTTGTGGATTTGATAGAAAAAGGCATTTTCAAAAGATCATTAATTTATGAACATCATACATGTGTTAAAAAGCACCTCCCCCAAACCCAGCAACAGATATCATATGTCAATCAGGCAAAAAAATTAGTTCCTAGTAATTGAATTCTGATACAAGAAGAATGTACATGTAGTTGCTAAGAAATTGACCTGAACAAACAAATTTCACAAAGTCATTCAAGCATAAAAGGTTGGTCGAAGTCACTAAATTGTCCAAAATCAAAATGATTGATTTGATGTAACATCATATTCATATGTTGTGCAGTTGTTGAAATAACTTGGTTTTGACAGTTAGTTTCTCACAATCTGCAAGTTTTTAAAGCCAAACATGAACAATATTAATTTTATATTTATTCTGCCTGTGACTATACTCAGGCATTTGAAATCCAGAGCAACAATATAGAGATGCTGAACAACTCAAAGAGGCTTTTCAAAGATGAGTAGCTCACCTGAGCCATGGTAGGGCATTCAGGTCCCGCTAAACACTTTTGCTTTGATCATCAAAGCCTCTGCTTGCTTTTCTAAGCCACCCATCTCCTGAATCATAAATAAACCACATTGATTCAAAAGAATTCAATTTTTACAAATAGCCATCCACGGACTAGTGTGATTAAGACTATTAGAAGGTCTTTGAAGCTTTTGCTTGGTTCAAATTGGTCAAGTGGTTTCAAAGATCCTTGAAAGTGTTCCAATAGGTCCATTGTTAAACTATGATCCCAGATGATGGCCATCTTGGATGGGATGCAGGCATACAAGACTTAATTTTGGAAGGGAACCACCCAAGGACTCTTGTGACCAAGTTTATTTCCAACTAGATCTGAGATTTCTAAGATGAAGATGTTTTAATGAGTTTTCCAATGTGGGCAAATGTGAAACTATGTTACCAGCTAGCTGATATCTTAGATAAAGTGCAAACCTAAAAAACACTCACAAAATCCATTAAAATTGAATCCCCTAAAAAGTATTAAAGTGTTCCACAGTATAACTAAGATGCATTATACGTGTATTTTTGTGAGAGTGAATATTTATATAATGAATAATTTTATTACTGCAAAAGATCTGAATATTCATGTGTAATAAAATTATGTTACTGATTGCTGAATATTCATAAATAATTTTAATGAATAATGTATTTTTTTAAGATATATTAGTGTATGTTGCACCTGAATATTCATGAATATTAAAAATGTTAGACAACAATTACAGTTTGCAATACAATCAAATTTTTAAATATACTCTCTTTTGGCACACAAAAAATGATTACACGTTAAAGCACCTGGAAACATATGATTAAAAGGTCACCTTTGATGCAGTCTTAATTCTATATACATGTAGTGATACTGATCAACTTCGAGTCTGCATACATTAAAATGATACATCACAAACAAAAAAAATAATAATAATAAGAAACGGAGCAAACCCAAACTTCTTTTGGGGGACATAATGACACAAACTATAAACAAAATATAAACAATAAAATGAAATTAACAACAGATGAAAGAACTAGAGTTTCTGATCAAGGTAAATGTATATGAACCTGAAGAAGATTGGCAGTTATTTTAGTTATCTTTGGAAACACTATCTATAATAGTTTAACAATATACGTATATACAGTTGACATTTTATATCAAACTATATACAGTTGACATTTTATATCAAACACAGTGTGGTACCAAATAAGGTTACTGTATTATTTACAACCCTCTGCAGGCTTAATTTCACTTCTAGTAGCTCTCATTCTACATGGAAGAATAATAAATATGTGTTACTATCTTTTTTAAATCTGAATTGTGTGGGTCTACCTTCATCATTGTATTCTGGTCTGCGTTGCTTCTAATTTTCAAGAAAGAAACAAAGAAGGAATAAGCTGATAAAAAAATACAATACATGTGTAGTGAAAACTGATTTAGTTTTGACTAAACTGTGTTCAACTTAAATTTTTATTATTACAAAAAATGACAACAATGATATTGTGTTCTTTTATAGTTATCGATCAATAGACTCTATAAATACACATTGTTGAAGAGACAACCTTGATTTATGTAATCTGACTATGGCAAATTTCTTGTGAACAACACCAGAGTATATCTAAGAGATTCTTTTTTTTTATCGACTGGTCCATGCAAAAATAGCGTTTACTTTTCATATCTCTTGGGCAATACAGACATGTTACTTAATGTCTTTTTAGTAAATTAAAGTAACTCCCATCCAAGAACAAATTACAACTATTGTACCTGCAAAAATTACTTACATATGCTTTGTATATGTATGTTTTTATCAGATCTATAGATTGAAGTACTGGCTACAATGAAAAGAAGATTAAATACATTGCAAATGGGA
Source organism: Modiolus philippinarum (assembly GCA_002080025.1). Lineage (NCBI taxonomy): Eukaryota > Metazoa > Mollusca > Bivalvia > Mytilida > Modiolidae > Modiolus > Modiolus philippinarum. The sequence goes on from MJUU01039074.1 coordinate 111,266, forward strand.
ATGATACTTAGGATAAATGTCATTAACTAACACAGCCAAAACGATAAAAAATCTAAATACTAAACATAAACTGGTTGCCTGTAAGCATTTTACAATAAGTAAACTAATACATGGCAACCTTTTGACAACTGTAAATTGTTGTTAGAAAAGTACGACCCTTAAAAAAACAGATATTTGGAAGACATACACAACCGGATCAGATCACAGGTCAGCACTTTACACCCGGAATTTTCTTATGGAGTAAGTAATGTGTATTATCTGTGTCTAAATGTAAATTACAAACCAGTGCAAAATGATATGGAAAAAATCATTTAGAAAACATATATACTCCCTTCTCACTTCTCCGTGGGTTCCACTTCTTCGCGGTATTCATGTTCATTTCAACCAAATTTTTAACTATGACGTCAGAGTTATTACGTAACTACGTACCACGAAGATATGAGCTACCAGTATACACCATAGATTCTGATTGGCCTGGAATATATATAATGGAATTGGTTGAAGAGCACCTAGCTGAAAACAATTGTCAGTACCCTGAAATTTTTAATATAATCAATTTCCCCGTACTTTCTCAATTCGGAAGTAAATAAATTGTTACTGGCTTTCTATATAAATATATACTGTATTTTCCTTCCTTCTTTTTTTCTGCTTCTTACTTGCTCTAGACAACAAACTCTTTCAGACTGCAATCTCACTGTTAACACTGGAAATCTTCATCCACTGTAGTTCTTTTACAATCCAACTTTAGATATTTTGTAGAAGGCATGATGTAAATACTGAAAAGGTATTCTACGAGACCTTATTGTTTATATGGGTACTTTACATTGGGCACAGTCTAAATTATGGACATATTTTTCAACCTGGATAGTCGTATGATGAAAGTCATATTTCTGTTGAAGCATTTGATTGGCTCTCTCTAAAACATCTTGGTGGTTGTCCTTTGATTCTGAAAAAAATATATACATAAATAGGTGCAATGTACCAAGTTTTTCTGGATAAATAAATTAATATTGTCAACCTTGAAAATAAAATATTTCTTGTTACTCCAGGAAGCCTTGCCAATGTCATTATTATGCGTGTTTTGAAAACTTCTTAGATTACTTACATGAAAATAAAATCGGTAATAAATTGGAATCTAAAATCTTTGTACATTGTAAACAAATTATAGGATGATCAAATAAATTCATCTTCTGACCTAAAGTAAAAACACATAACCAGTATTACATTTAACATTTAAAGTAAATTGATCCAACAGTGTATCTACGATAAGGTAAACAATGCCATGAAGCAATGAAGATAAAACCTTGTAAACATGTATCATCATCTAATAGGGTCTGTAAGTCTCGTTCAATTTTGAAACTTCCGGGTACAAGATTTGTACCCAGAAGTTGCATTTTCCACGACAATATATGACGTATCAAACAAAAAATTAAACGTCATAATCCAACCAGAGGCTCCCAGGAGCCTGTATCGCTCACCTGGTTCTCATTTGCCACAATCAAGCTAACATTGTAAGTTATACAGGTGAACTTCCATCTCTCCAACTTTATTAGCTCAAACACAACTAATATCTTGAACTGTATTTAAAGTCTGATCATGTTTTACTATATATTGTTGGGTTTTTTTGACAAAAAAAATTTGTGCTAAGGACCACTTTTGACACCAGTTTTGAAGTTGAGACATCATTTTGTAAATGGCGGTCAACAACTATTTTAACATCATAAAGTTGCAACATCAATATCTGTTTGGAAACCAAATTTCATTGAAATCAGACAATGTTGAATTTTCCCGCCTTTGTTGGCAGCCAAATTTAAAAATGGTGGTCAACGAACGATTTTCAACACCGGTTTGAAGATGCCACATCAATATCTATTTGGAAACCAAATTCCATTGAAATCAGACAATGTTAAATTTTCCTGCCCTTTTTTGGCGGCCATTTTGAAAATGGAGGTCAACAAACTATTTCAATACTAGTTTTGAATTTGCCACAGCATGGCAAACATTTCATTATTTTACAGTTAACCTTCATCTTCTATAGTTTTGGAAATATAAGACAAAAATAGTAATGGTGCATTACATGATACCCCGCCATGTTTCACAAAATTTCAATTTAAAGAGGCATAACTCTAGATCCCTGTGTACTGCTGAACCCAAATTATACTTGGCCTGTGTTTTATGGCAAGCAACTTACATACCAAATTAGAGGACAGTATGTCATTTCATTCACAAGTTATCAGTCGGAAACCCTATAATTTGCAAAATTTCAAAGTTTCAAGGGGTATAACTCCAGAACCCCTTGGACCTCTGAACCAAAAAATCAAACTTGGTCTGATTTTTGTGGTACACAAGTTACATACCAAGTTTGAAGGTAATATATTATTTCATTCACAAGTAATGAGTCGGAAACCCAAAAATTCGCAAAATTTCAAAGTTTAAAGGGGCACAACTCCAGAACCCCTTGGACCTCTCGACCCAAATTCAAACTTGGCCTGTGTTTTGTTATTAACAAGTTACATACCAAGTTTGAAGACAATATATTATTTCATTCACAAGTTATCAGTCGGAAACCCTAAAATTCACAAAATTTCGAAGTTTAAAGGGACATAACTCCAGAACCCCTTGGACCTCAGAACCCGAATTCGAACTTGGCCTGTGTTTTGTGGTTAACAAGTTACATACCAACTTAGAAGACAAAATAGTATTTCATTCAGAAGACAAAATATTATTTCATTCACAAGTTATCAGTCGGAAACCCTAAAATTTGAAAAATTTCAAAGTTAAAAGGGGCATAACTCCAGAACCCCTTGGACCTCTGAACCCCAAATCGAACTTGGCCTGAGTTTTGTGGTAAACAAGTAACATACCAAGTTTGAAGATCTTATGTTATTTTGTTCACAAGTTATCAGTCGGAAACCTTCGAGGGACGGACGGACAGACACACGACTGAGGGTATCACATAATACCTTGCCACTTCGTTTATAAAGACTACAAAATTTTTTAAAATTCGGTAAAAAAAGGGCAATAACTCCTACAAAGGGTTTTGGATTTTCTTCAAAACTACAGGGTGGGTAGATCTTGATATGCTGAACATTTTTGCAATTAAAAGTTGACCTCTATCTGTTATAGTTTTTCAAATAAAAAATAAAATAAATTAAAATTTTGAAAATCTTATGGAAAAAGGGTAACAACTCCAAGACGAGTTTTCAGGTTTTTTCAAAATTGCAGGACAGGCAATCTTGCCATGCTGATCAATTTTTACCTCAGTCAGATTTTTGATATCTGTAACGGTTTTTGAGTTATTTGCTAAATACAGCATTTTACCCCTATGTTCTATTTTTAGTAACAGCAGCCATGCTGTTTGATCCTAAGACTAATCGAACACAATTTTGAAACTGCATACCCTGGTGATGATTCAGGCCAAGTTTGGTTACGATTCGCCCAGCAGTTTCAGAGGAGAAGATTTTTGAAATTGTTGACGGACGGACGACGGACGATATACAGACGACGGACGCAAAGTGATGGCAAAAGCTCACTTGGCCTTTTATGCCAGGTGCGCTAAAAACGTCATGTTTTGGCGGGAAAATTTTTTGAGTTTCAATTTTATCAAGTTCTCAGTGTCACATGATGAGACTTACAGAACCTATAAGCAAGTAAATAATGACAGTTTAGAACTGTTTTCATTGAGCATGTTTAAACAAAGTTTTGGTTTATAAGTCGCTTGCTTTGCTTGCTCAGGCTTAAAAACTAAGATTGACAGTATCCATACTTAGATGGTTTACATCTACAGTATTCTCAGACTTGTTATGTCCAAACAAATCTATTGACAGAAATCTCAATCATGAGTTACATGGCCCTGAATAGATTTCACCCACATGACCCAGTTTCAGCAAATACACAATCACATATTCCAATAACAGATAAAAAACAAGAGCTGTCGCCGAATGGCAGCCAGATATACCCCCCGCTAATTGAACCCTGATTCAATATGGTAAGTGCAAATTTAGGTGGGTTTGGACACAGTAGAAGTGTAGATACAATATGAGTATGGACATCATGATATAATCCTCCAGATATAACTTTTCTGTCAAAACCAGACAAAAATAAAATCTACCCTTTTTTGGCTCTGACATTTTTTAAAAGAAAATCATAACCTTTACAGAAATTTCTCTCCAACACTTTGAATAAACTTTCACAAGGATTACAATGAAAAGCATGTTTTTCTTCAACACCTTTATTTCAAAATATCTACCAGGTACCCTTTGAATTATTTATTTTGAAAATTGTCTAAATCCAAAAAATCATTGCAGAAAGAATCAATGAAAATCTAAAAATTGAATTATCTCCTCTTCCTGGTTTTGGACAATAATTGTATTCCTTCATGCACATCACCATATAGTGCCTTCCCTTGTGTAAAGTTTCATTAAAATCCTTGAAGTGGTTTAAGAGGAGTTGCGCTTACGAGGTTATCTGTGCGGATGGAACCAATGAAAAGTCAAAGTTGAATTATCTCCTCTTCCTGGCTTCGGACAATAATTATATTCCTTTATACAGATCTCCATATAGTGTCCTTCCTTTGTGTAAAGTTTCATTTAAATCATTCAAGTGGTTTAAGAGGAGTTGCACTTACGAGGTTATCTGTGCAGATGGAATCAATGACAAGTCAGTCGAATTATCTCCCCTTCCTGACTTCGGACAATAATTATATTCCTTTATGCACATCTCCATATAGTGTCCTTCCTTTGTGTAAAGTTTCATCAATATCCTTCATGTGGTTTAAGAGGAGTTGCGCTTACAAGAAGTGTGGACAGACGGACAGACAGACAGACGGATGGACGGACGGACGGACGGACGGACAGACAGACAGACAGACAGACGGACAGACAGACAGACAGACGGACAGACGGACAGACAGGGTGATTCCTATATACCCCCCTAAACTTTGATTCGTTTGCGGGGGGTATAATAATTTAGCATCTGAAAGGAAATACATTATTTTTGAATTCATTACAAAATATGGAAAGAAATTGCATGTAGTATTTTCAAATGGGAAAATGTAAAATGTATTTTTGTTTAAATATTAAATGATACTTTTTTGCTTTGGCTCAAACCACAGAGAAGGGATGGTATCAATTTTTTTTTTATTATTGTAGGTCAAAATTTTAATTCTGGTATTTTTGGTAGCATGCTTAAGGTCCAAAAATTTTACCAAATTGATTTTTAGGGGTTGTATAACATATTGCTTTTAAATTTCATATTTTAAAATGTTAAAACTTATTAACTCCAGCATTACAATATTTCAATTGTAGACTGTTAGTTTCCCTACTAACATAAATCAGTCATATGGCAAAATACCTTAGCATACACATCCAAAAACCCTCTAACCGATCAAGAGACAAGAAATATGCCCAGGGCTTATCCAACGTTGTGAAATCTATTCAACAAACCAATCAAGTCTTAGAAAACTGTAAATAAAAATAGTCTCCACCTATCTATTGTATGGAAACTGTCAATACATCTTAGGTTTAATGCCTTAGGAAGCAAAGCAAGCAAACTAATCAAGCCTTTGATCGGAATGCTCAATGAAAATAGCTCTAAGCTTCACTTATACTTACCAACAGTTAAATGAACTGACATGACATTTTTATCTATTGTCAGTGACCATATAAGTAGACTATGTGCAGATTTAACACCTTCAATGTTTTGTAAGTCCTCTACTACTGTTTTATAACACATATCCCTTGGAACCCCTGAAATTAAACAAAAATCTGTGAAATTCCTCAAAATCTGGTTTCTCACCCACTAAATGTCTAATTTACACATGTAATTTATCCAACAGCATTGTCTGTCACAGCTGAGATAGAATTTTAATGCAAGGTACATACTTTTACTTTTTATCGCAGTCTGACAAGAATTTTAACTTGATCATAAATACAAAATAAATTCTCCCTCTGCACAAAATTATGATAAGGTAGGGAGACTATGCCAGATAATAGATACATGTAAGTCACCATACTCTTTCATAATTTTATTTTGGCACTTTTATCTGTATATATGTTTATGCATCCAATATTTGGGAGAATTAATAGGATTAGCAACTGTTTCTATAGCAGCTGGGTGATAAACTAATGAATAGTGAAAATAAACCTATGTATAATTATCCTTCATGTAGTAGGAGCACCTCCACAATAAGGTTTTTGGGGAAAAGGAATATAAATCTGAAACAGCTAAATATGAAAAAGAAAGGAAATTGAGTAAATGTCAAGGAGACAACATCCCATCTCCAGGTTAAAACGACCCAAAACAAAGCATCTAAGGGTCACCATACGGTCTTCAACACAGTGAGGGAGTAATTTTTGTTAATCTACATTGTGCAGATCAAAAGATTTATTGCCATATTTGATATTCACCTGTGGAAACACAAAATCAGTAAGAAACAAATACAGCAAGAGCTGTCGCCGAATGGCAGGCAAATATACCCCCCGCTCATTGAACCCTGAATCGATATGGTAAGTGCAAATCTAAGTGGGTGTGGACACAATACAGGTATGGACACAGTATAAGCATGAACACAATAATATAATCTTCAAGAAAGAACATTTCACAAAGGTTCCAATGAAAATACTCTGTCAAATCAGACAAATATAAAATTCACACTTCTTTCCCCTCTGACATTTAATAAGAAACAAGAGGCTCTCAAGAGCCTGTATCGCTCACCTGGACCATGGCCGACATAGATAAAAGGCATTTCCAATAGGAAAAACAAAACATAAAATTTAGCAGAATACTTTTTTTTTCTAAAATTACAGTATTCTTATTTGGTTTCCGTGGCAACTGAAAGATCCACCATCCATTACAACCCATAACAGAACACCATTCAAAAAAAATTTGGGCAGGGGTTCCCCTTAGAATCAAAGTAATACATATTGCTGAAATTAAAACATTCAGACCACATTTCAAATAAAAATTCAAAAATTTGGGCAGAGGTTTCCCTTAACATCAATAGGGCCAATGTAAAAACTATGTTCCAGATGGTGGCCATCTATGATGAGTTACAGACCTACTAGATACATTTTGGATGGGACCACCTAAGAACAATTGTGGCTTAGTTTGATTATAATTGAACAAGTAGTTTCTGAGAAGAAGATCTTTGAATGTATTTTCCAAAGGGTCCAATTTTAAAACTATGTTTCCGCTGGCGGCCATCTTGGATATAGCGCGAACCCAAAAAACTCTATTTTTGTAAGGGAGCACCCAAGGACTATTGTGACCAAGTTTGGCACAAATTGGCTTAATAGTTTCAGAGAAGAAAACCTTTGAATGTGTTTTCCCATAGGGTCCAATGTTAAAACTATGTGTCCCACTGGCGGCCATCTTGAATATCGCGTGGACCTGAAAAACACCTTTTTTGTAAGGGACCACCAAAGGACTATTGTGGCCAAGTTTGGTGCAAATTGGCTCATTAGTTTCAGAGAAGAAGATCTTTGAATGTGTTTTCCCATAGAGTCCAAAGTTAAAACTATGTTTCCTGATGGTGGCCATCTTGGATATTGCACAGACCTGAAAAACACCTTTTTTGTAAGGGACCACCAAAGGACTATTGTGACCAAGTTTGGTGCCAATTGGCTCAGTAGTTGCAGAGAAGAAGATCTTTGAATGTGTTTTCCCATAGGGTCCAATGTTAAAACTATGTTTCCCACTGGCCGCCATCTTGGATATTGCTCGGGCCTGAAAAACACTTTTTTTTAAAGGGACCACCAAAGGACTATTGTGGCCAAGTTTGGTGCCAATTGGCTCAGTAGTTTCAGAGAAGAAGATCTTTGAATGTGTTTTCCCATAGGGTCCAATGTTAAAACTATGTTTCCCGCTGGTGGCCATCTTGGATATCGCACAGACCTGAAAAACACCTTTTTTGTACAAGACCACCCAAGGACTATTGTGGCCAAGTTTGGTTCCAATTGGCCCAGTAGTTTCAGAGGAGAAGATCTTTGAATGAAAAGTTTACACCAGACGGACGGACGGACGGACGGACGGATGATGGACTCAAAGTGATGGCAAAAGCTCACCCTGGCATTAGCCAGGTGAGCTAAAAACATAAGCATTACAGAAATTTCATTACAACACTTTGAAAACAACTTTTCAAGAGAATTACAATGAAAAAAGGTGTTTTTCTCCCAGTTTGATTTTATCTATGCTTTGAATTATTTCTTTGATAAATGTCCAATCCCAAAAAAATCATTGCAGAAGGAATCAGCAACAGTCCAAGTCAAATTATCTCCCCTTCCTGTTTCCAGATATATAATTATTTTCCTTCATGCACATCTCCATATAGTGTTCTTCCTTTATGTAAAGTTTCATCAAAATCCTTCAAGTGGTTCAAGAGGAGTTGTGCTTATGAGGTAACCCTTACATAGGGAATCAACAATAAGTCAAAGTCTAATTATCTCCCCTTCCTGGTTACTGACAATAATTATATTCCCTCATGCACAACTCCATATAGTGTCCTTCCCTTGTGTACAGTTTCATCAAAATCCTTTGAGTGTTTCAAGAGGAGTTGCGCTTACGAGGTAACCCATACATAGGGAATTAACAAAAAGTCAAAGTCAAATTATCTCCCCTTCCTGGTTTCGGACAAAAATTAAATTCCTTCATGCACATCTCCATATAGTGTCCTTCCTTTGTGTAAAGTTTCATCAAAATCCTTCAAGTGGTTTGAGTGGAGTTGCGCTTACAAGAAGTGTGGACAGACGGACAGACAGACAAGGTGATTCCTGTATACCCCCCAAACTTTGTTTGCAGGGGGTATAAAAATGCTTTAAATTCATTTATGGATACATGTAAACAAGTCTCCCTCAATACAAAAATCCTTTAAATTCATTTACGGATACACGTAAACAAATCTCCCCGTCATGACCTGAAGTATTTTCTTTAACATCAAACTCTTTTTTTTTATCTCTTTGGTCAGGTGTTCTGCGTATCCTGAAAAATATTGAAAATGTCCAATTCCCTCTGTTTTCCCTTTGTTGTGACACTGTTCAAGAAGGGAGATAACTGCTACTATAATAGCTAAAATTACTGCTTGGTCCCAGATTATGAACTTGAGAATAAATAATACAACAAGTGTCACTAACATGATATGTTTCACCTATATCTTTTTATAGAACTGTTGCTATGGTAACTTACCTTCCATCATGACACGAAGCGTGTCACGTAAAACTGTAACTGTTGTAAATATCACCAAAATAGAAAATATAAATGTACATATTGGATCTGCTAACTTGAACTGGGGATCTTTCTACAAATATAATAAATATAAAATATAATAAATAACAAAATATAAAAAATAGTAATAGTGTGTTACATAATACCCCGCCACGTTGCACAAAATTTCAAAGTTTCAAGAGGCATAACTCCATAACAGTGTAGACATCTGAACCCAAAATCAAACTTTGACTGTCTTTTGTTATAAACAATTTATATACCAAGTCTGAAAACAGTATGCTATTTCATTCACAAGTTATCAGTTGGAAACCCTAAACTTTGCAAAATTTCAAAGTCTCAAGGGACATAACTCCAGAACCCCTTAGACCTCTGGATAAAAAATCATACTTGATCTGAGTTTTGTAGTAAACAACTTGAATACCAAGTTTGAAGACAGAATGCATTTTTGTTCTCAAGTTATCAGTTAGAAACCCTAAAATTCAAAAATTTCAAGGGGCATAACTCTAGAACATCTTAGGCCTCTTAACCGAAAATCAAATTTGGCCCACGTTTTGTTATAAACTACTTGCATACTAAGTTTTAAAACCTTATGTTATTTCAGTCACAAGTTATCAGTAAGAAACCCTAAAATTTACAAAATTTCAAAGTTTCAAGGGATATAACTCCAGAACCCCTTGGACCTCTGAACCCAAATCGAACTTGGCCTGAGTTTAGTAATAAAAAAACTAACATACCAAGTTTGAAGACCTTATGTTATTTGGCACACAAGTAATCAGTCAGAAACCTTTAGAGGACGGACGGACGGACAAATGACAAATGGACCTTATAGCAGACGGACAAAATAGTGAATGAACAAATAACTAAATACTGAAGTCACTGTGAATTTACTTTCTGCATATGCGCATTTCAACAACTTATGTCTCATCAGTGCAGATAAAATCTAAATGTTTGGAAGACCATAATTTCAAAGATGTTTAACTAGAAGCTCAGACACTGAGCCTGTATTGCTCACCTGACAAAATGCTGAACTAGAGGCTCAGACACTGAGCCTGTATCGCTCACCTGACAAAATGCTGAAGCAGGGTTTTCAATGTTCTGCATGGTGGCAATGTTTTTTATGTGAATTTCCCATAGGGCCAAAATAAACTATGTTCTGTGCTGGTGGCCATGTTTTTTATTGGATCGGAATGAAATGAGCAATCTTTGTTAAGGACCTTCAGTTCATCATTTTTGTAAAGTTTGGTTGAATTTGCTTCAGCAGTTTCAGAGCAGAAGAAGAAAATGTGAATTTTCCCATAGGGTCCAATGTTAAACCTAAGTTCTGCCGTGGCGGCCATGTTTTTTATCAGATCATAACGAAATGAGCAATCTTGTAAAGGACCTTCCATACATCATTCCTGTAAAGTTTGGTTGAAATTGCTTCAGTGGTTTCAGAGGAGAAGATGAAAATGTGAATTTCCCATAGGGCCAATGTTAAACTATCTTCCGTGCTGGCAGCAATTTTTTTTTTATCGGATCAGAACGAAATGAGCAATCTGTGTTAAAGACCTTTAGTACATCATTCCTGTAAAGTTTGGTTGAATTTGCTTCAG
>MJUU01039074.1:129759-149182 GCA_002080025.1 Modiolus philippinarum
GGGGCCACAATATTAAAAACATACCCAAGCTTTTCTTTTGTGCCAAGGAACATTGTGTTAAAATCTAGTAAGGATTGATCAACTGGAACTTAAGTTATTTACCAAAAACAGAAGTGTCTACAGATGACGACGACGACAACTACTACCACGACCACAGCACCATACCATTATACGACCTCAAAATTTTTGCTGTCGTATAAAAATTATCCTAAATTCTCATCCCCATTGGTCTCAATTTTTACAGCAACTTCAAAAATAGTAATGGTGCATTACATGATACCCCGCCACGTTTCACAAAATTTCAAAGTTTAAAGAGGCATAACTCCAGATCCCTGTGTACTTCTGAAGCCAAAATAATACTTGGCCTGTGTTTTGTGGTAAACAAATTACATACCAAATTAGAAGACAGTATGTTATGTCATTCACAAGTTATCAGTAGGAAATCATAATATTTGCAAAATTTCAAAGTTTCAAGGGGCATAACTCCAGAACCCCATGAACCTCTGAACCAAAAGTCGAACTAGGTCTGAGTTTTCAGGTAAACAAGTTACATACCAAGTTTGAAGCAATATAATATTTCATTCACAAGTTATCAATCGGAAACCCTAAAATTCGCAAAATTTCAAAGTTTAAAGGGGCACAACTCCAGAATCCCTTGGACCTCTGAACCCGAAATCACACTTGGCCTGAGTTTTGTGGTAAACAACTTACCGGTACATACCAAGTTTGAAGACCATATATTATTTTGTTCACAAGTTATCAGTCGGAAACCTTAAAATTCGCAAAATTTCAAAGTTTCAAGGGGCATAACTCTAGAACCCTTCGGACCTCTGAACCCCAAATCGAACTTGACCTGTGTTTTGTGGTAAACAAATTACATACCAAGTTTGAAGACAATATATTATTTCGTTCACAAGTTATCAGTCGGAAACCTAAAAATTTGTAAAAGCATGACTCCAGAATCATTGGACCTCTGAACCCAAAATCGAACTTGACCTGAGTTTTGTGGTAAACAAGTTACCATGTTTGAAGACCTTATGTTATTTCATTCACAAGTTATCAGTTGGAAACCTTTGGGGGACGGACAGACAGACGGACACACGACTGACGGTATCACATAATACCTCGCCACTATGTGTGCCGGGGTATAAAGTAAGTGAGAACCGAACCGTCAGTATAAAACGGTGTTTGTTAATATTTGATCATTTTTGGTCTATTTCTTAAAAAATTTCCAGCCTTTTTTACCACTAATTGATGAATATTTTGAAAAAGATACAATTTATATGCCCTTCAACCCAACCTTTCCAACATAACATGTACGTGTTCTGCTCTAGTAAATGAATGGACTAATGGTATATACATCTATCAAACATATTTGCCTTGATATACAATGTAGAGTAAAGATTATCCACCTGATGCACCACAACATATCCTAAGTATGGACATGTTTTAGACTAACTTTCGTTCAAAGTAATGTAGGAAAAGGTTTAAAAGACTGAGATGACATTCACCCCACACAAGGTTTAAATTTTACTGCGGCTTCTAAACCCAAAGACACATATGATGCCATAAAAATATATGTTGAGGTTTCCACAAGATACAAATTAAAGTTTCTGTAAGATACACATTGAAGCAAGCCAAATTTATACAAATCAACAAAATCAATATCCTTACAACATGTATCTCTTTCCTATACCATATAATCAACTATACGTCAGGGATTTGGGAGCTAAAATGCATTTCCAGGGAAAGGATCTAACTTACAAAGTGACCCAGAACCAAGTACAAAAGTTGGGTATAAGACACATACATGTAGAATCCTGACAAACTTAACTTTGTCAGTATTTAGTGATCATCTAGATGTATGAAGGCATAATATTATCTTTTACTATTAATAAACAACAAAAAAAAACAAATAAGTAAATCTGTACATAAGATCTGCCAAAAAATGTGGGAGGGGTTAACAGAACAAAGCAATTACCCTCCCTGTCAAATTCACTATGCATAATCTATAAGCAATTGACCAAATGTTATAATATTTACACAATATTGAATGCCACTCCAATGCTTGCTGTCACCAACATTTCATCTGGATTGACATCTTTATAATGATTCCTCTGTATTCTCTCCACAGCCATATAACACAGGATTCCTGTCACTAACCATATCAGGAACACACTAAATAAAGCACCAAGTACCTCTGGAATAAATACAGGAAATTCAATTTAATTTAATGATAGTTTACTACAAAATGTTTTTTATTTCACTATAAAATGTAATACAGCATTGAAAAGATATGCACTAAACATTAAAGTTAGAAATCGATAAGATGTCATAGAAGTGAGTTTCCCCCCCCCAATATGGGGTAAAACAATAATTGACGACTGCTTTTACCCTTGTCGTTCATTTTTAGGTAACCATTTACCTTTAACTATATTATTACTCAAAGCTCAAGGTTTCAATGAAATGCATAAGTAACTTTGATTAATTTATGTAACTTTGATTAATTTATGTAACTTTGATTAATTTAAGCACATCATTGTAAATTTGTCAAAGGCCTTTTATTCTCCTTCCAACATAGAAGAACCCCAAAATTGTCTTTCTAACCACACATGACACTTCAAGCTTCATGTTTTGAATAGAAACATTTTCAATTGTATTTTTATCATGAATTCTTGCTGACATGATGAAGCTTACAGAAGGTATAAAGAGGGTGTGAATGGGGGTACTCTTTTGACAATTAATGGTAAAAATTTCAGTCATATGACGTTATCTGTACACACATGTAGGTCATTTTAAGCCCTTTCACAAATCACGCTTGTATTTTTGGTGATTAACAGTAGAGATTTTATCTGTTAAGACGTTAACGGTAGCAGAAAAATGGCGTTTTACGGTTAAAGGTAAAGGGCATTCATAGCCTCTTTAAACTTGTAACAAATACTTTCACTTTTTTACTTACCAGCCCTGTAGAATCCAAATGACATTGTTCTAGTTGCTGGTTTCTTTGATAGATATATTGCTAACAAACTAATAAGGAAACTGACCAGGTCACTGGCTAAATGTACAACATCTGTAAACAATGCTAGACTATTGGACAGTACTCCTCCTGAAAAATAACAAACTAATGAGAAAACTGACAAGGTCACTGGCTAAATGCACCACATCTGTAAACAATGCTAGCCTATTGGACAATACTCCTCCTGAAAAATAATAAACTGATGAGAAAACTGACCAGATCACTGGATAATGTACAACATCTGTATTTGAGGGTGCTCCTCCTAATAAAATAAAATACTGTAGATTCATTTTACTTCGTTGGATACCAATTTTCGTGGTTTTCGTGGGTGCAGTCAAACCATGAATTTAAATGTCCAAGGAAATGTATATTTTGCATTACTATATTTCTGTAGAATTTAAACATGTTAAAACCAGGAAATTCAGTATCCTCGAAACAAAATGACTTGCCTAACCAGGAAAATTGATACCCATGAAAATAAATTAATCCACAGCAACAGCTAACTGTTCTGTACATTTACATCAGGGCTAGAGTTATATTCACTTCTGTTCTTATATCTATTTAAGGTATTACATTTGAATTGATGCTAAACTTTTGGTTAGAACTCCACCTGAAAAAAAAAACCTTTGGACATAATACATGTATACACTTGGATGAATTCACAAGAAAATGTTCCCCTCCCAAAGCTTTATTTTACAATATCTATCCATTAATTTTTTCTTTGAAAAATTCAATTGTTGAATTCCAAAAAATCATTGCTGAAGAAATGAATGAAAAGCAGAGATGGGCAGGACTACTTTGAAAATAATGTAATGGATTATTAATCGATTACATGGCATTTTTATGTAATCCATTAATAATCGATAACACATTTATTTCACATGTAATTCCATTACAATTGATTACTTATGGAGAAGTTATTGACAATCACATTCAACTACATTTCTTAGACATGTTAGAAGGCATGAAAAAAATAGAATGATTCATGACAAAGCATATCTTTATAAAGTGAAAAATTTGTCATATCTCTGATCAAGAATGTTAAAAAGTTTTTTCAATTTCCAATTTTCTATGATTGAAAGTGTGACAACATTTCCAATATCAAGAAAATTGAAAGCACTGTTACATGTAAAATATCCTTTTGCATTCCTTTGATATTCTACCATTTTCCTTGACATGAACTGGGAAAGATTTTGTTGTTTACTTTTACCTGCTTCTTGGTGGTATGAATTGTTTATTGCAATACATGTATGTATCCTTTGAAAAGGAAATTTTAAATCTTATTTACTTATATGTAGAGAATTATTTGCTTTTAAAGGTTAAATATGACCAAATATTAATTATTGGGTCAATCATTGTGATTGGTAAACAATAAATGCATTTATTTATAAAGATTTAATTATTGAAAATATGGCAGGTACATCTAAATTAATGTCTAGGATTATATTGTAATTAACTAATTAATAATTTGCATTTATTTTATTTTATCTCATGTGTATTGAAATAATGAGAACATGTTTCACTTTTGTTATGGCAGGTTTCCTGGCTCTTTACAGCAATTTTCCATTTACTGAATGCAGTTTCAATAGGATTTTTGGTAGCTCTCCAGGTAATTAAATAGGTTTTTCAATAGCAGTTTGGTCTTCAAGGTAGAAAGGTCACCAAATGCCCATTCATACATGTAGTTGGGTGTGTGCCAATTTATCTGATGTTGATTTCACCCACAGGGATAAAGTACATTTGAACTATTATTATGTATTGGAACAAACGAAGAGAAGGATGAACATTATATAGACTAAATTTAAATAGTAGTAGTACAACTTTTTGATTTCTTATCTTATTGTATGAAAAATTCTTGATATTAAAAACAACTTTGGGTGAACTTGACTTGTTTCCTGTTGAATTTGACACCAGGTAAACTGGCCCATATCCAAGACAAGTACAATGAATGGCTATGTGACCTTTCTACCTTGAGGGTAAAACTTCTATTGAGAAACCTATTGTAACTACCTGGAGAGCTACCAAATTTTCTATTGTGAGTGCATCCAGTAATAGGAAAATTGCTGTAACGTATTATATGTGCAATTCTTCAATGAACATACCAATATTCCTAAAGTAACACATATAACAAGTCCTTCTAAACTCCTGTCTTTTATTTGCCAATCAACCAATCAAGATTCTATAGAAATTCTATTGTATACCAATTTGTACTGCCTGAAGGGGTTTACCTTGATACTCCAGTAATTCTATAGAATCTTGATTGGTTGATTGACAAAGAAAAGATAGGAGTTTTGAAGGAGTTGTTATATGTGTAACTTGAGGAATATTGGTATGTTCATTGAAGAATTGCAAATATAATACGTTATGGAGCCAGGAAATCGGCCATAAAAAGATATCATTAGAAAATATCTACATGTACGAACAATAAATCATACTCTTTATGTATACAATAATGTATATTCTTCCTTTTTCTGTTTGGGTTAGCTAAGACATTTTTTATAATTTTCTAAATTTTGAGTTGCTGTCTCTCATAGGTATATATATATTTTTTTTTTTTTGCAATCTCCATTTTTGGCTTTCAAAAATTAATTTCAAGTATAATATTTTATATACATTTAGCATTGTTTAGAGTCAGTGCAAATATCCTTTCATTTTATACATTGCTGTTTTCATACATTTAATTAGTATCAATAGCTTTCTTAGAAATACTGTTACATATCTCTATCATGTCTATGTTTCAGATAAAAATATAACTGAAAAGTATTCGATAAATACAGGGGTTTCAGCAGCTGTAAACGATTACATTACAATCACATGTAATTGAAATTGAGATCAATTACAGATAACTTTCGACTACTCAATATTTTGTTATCGATTATAATCGATTACGATTACCCATTACCCCAATTCTGCACGATGAAAGTCAAAGTCAAAATATCTGCCTGTCACAGTGACTGACAATAGCAAAATGTCTTCACATTTGTACTGTCCTTCCTTTGTGAATAGCTCTCATGAAAATCCTATTGGTGTGTTTAACATCAGTTGTGCTTACAAGAAGCATGGGGTATAGGCTATAGCTTTAAGAATTGCTAAGCATTCTTATTAAAAACCTAGCTGTTATATATTGTCTATTTATTCTCTTATTTACCAGATTTTTTTTTCTTTATATTCAAGAGTAAAAACATTGAATATACATGATATATGACTCCTTGTTTTCAAGGTATGACTATATAATAAGATTTTGCATTTCATGTTAGGTCCTGAAATAACATTTGTTTGCCCTGCCTTCTCCTAACTACCCAAGAGATTTTATTGATCTATCTACAAAATTATGTAAATATTTTAAATTTTTTGGAGCAAAAAAGACAAAATTTTAAGCTATCATCCAGAAACCAAATATATTTATAAATTTCAATCTATTTTCAGTCACTATGACCTTGACCTTTGATACAGTTCTTCCCTTTCTTGTACTCAACAATACATGCAATATATCCAAGGTTCAGTTGAATTAGATGAAAATGTTTTGAGTTACAATGTATCATCTGGAAACCAAATTTTCCTTATTTTAATCATTGTGACCTTGACCTTTTACCCCCTCTCTTCAAAATCAATAGGGTTCTCATAGTGGTATGGATCCAACTAATGTCCAAGTTTGATTTGAACTGAATATAAACTTTTTGAGTTATCTTCTGGAAACCATTTTTTTCTTCTTTAATTTTCAATCTATTTTCATCACTACTGTGACCTTGATCTTTGAAAGTCACCACTGGCCAGCTAATGTATTCGTAATTTACTTCGCAGTCTTCCCCTGTCAGAGTCTCATGAATAATTCATGAATATACATGAACATTTCACAAACTGTTCATGAACAGATTTCATGAATAGTTCATAATTTATTCATGAACATTTAATGAACAATTCATGAACTGAAAATCGACATGAAACTTCATGAACTGCAATGTTCATGAACTATTCATGAAGAAAAAAGTTCATGATCTTTTTTGTTCATGAACAATTCATGAAGGATGGGAGTATCTGTATTCATGAACTATTCATGAACAATAATGATCAGGAACTTTTCTCTTCGTGAATTGTTCATGAACAATTAAAAGTCATGAACATTCATGTGGAATTGTTCATCAAATGTTCATGAACTATTCATGAAATATATTCATAAACAGTTCATAAAAAATCATGAACATATGATGAATCCTTTAGTATATTCATGAATATTCATATCGATTTCCAAATTATGAATACATAATGATTAGTCCTTGGAGGGCAGATTTTCCATAAGGTTTTGGATGGTTTTCATACTAATGTCTTCACTAATGGATCCTGTAATGCATTCCAACAACTTTGACAGGCTTAACTCTGACTTTTTAACTCCACATATTTAATATGTATTCACCTCATTATATATTGATGAATCTATTATATCTAATAAAATGCTTTACTATATTTAAATATTTTTTTTAAAAAGGGAGATAATTATAATGTAAAGTATATGGAAGAATACTTTTGCAAAATAAAATTCTTCTTTCATGAAAAACTAGATAAGTTGCCAATTCTAGGGTAATCAGATCTTCTGAATTGATTGGTATGGTTAGAAAAGATGTAAAATTCACCATTTATGTCATAAAATTTATTAATAGATTTTTGAATTCAGTTTATTTGTTTGTCTGTTGTCTGCTTTTGTGTTAAGTTTATCTAAGATCCAGTTTATAAAATTCTTGAATTATTCAAAAAGCATAACTGACTGATGAACATTGCATAAGTAATTTAATGTTTCAGTAAAACTTTATCAATTTTATGAAAAGTCTATGATACTTATAATATTTATGATTCACTTAACTTCATCAAAATTCATGAAAATTCATCAAAATTTCATAAACATTCATAATATTATTTAATAAGTCTCAGTTAATTGACACTTGGAATATTGAATATACAATGTACTCCGTAAAGTGCTGACCATTGGTTAAAATAATATTATATAAGTACAGTTAATTATTTCTTAAATAATTCATGAATACCTATAAATGTTTAAGAAATTCAACGTATGAATTGCATAAGAACTTCATTAACATTTGAAAAAATTCTTTTATGAACAACTCATGAATTTTAATGATCAACCATCAATTCATCAAAACTTCATGAACATTCATAAAATGCTTTTATGAATAGTTCATGAATTTTAATGATTAACTCGTGATTCATCAAAATTTCATGAACATTCATAAAATACTTTATGAATAACTCATGAATTTTATGAACAACCCATGATTCATCAAAACTTCATGAACATTCATAAAATACTTTTATGAATAATTCATGAATTAAATTCATGAACTTTCATACATGAATTATAATGAACTTTCATGTATCATTCATAAATATTCATGAATCATTCATGATAGTTCATAAGGTCATGAATTTCATCTCGCAGGGGTTAGTTTGAACTATGTGTAGGATGATCAAGATAATATATTATTATTAATCATGTTCTGATATTTGCATGATTTGTTTTCTTTTATATCACTTTTATCAGAACTCTTTCGATCCTCACTTGAAATTCAGATAATTATTACCTTATAAAGTTTCATAATTGAAGAGTATTTATTTAATGCTTTTGATGTTCAAATATTATCACTCTTAAGATTAGGTGTACTTAAACTTAGTATAGAGACCTGTTGTTATATTAATCAACCAAGACATAATCATGATAATACAGGGTTTGTTTGTGTTGTAAATTTAATAATGTTGAAAACGAATATCATTTTGTACTGGTGTGTCAAGCAACTGTTCAATTAATTATTTTATACTTATTGACTGGTTATGAGGGAATAGCAAGTTTGTTGTCCCCGAGACCATGACTATT
Organism: Modiolus philippinarum; assembly: GCA_002080025.1. NCBI lineage: Eukaryota > Metazoa > Mollusca > Bivalvia > Mytilida > Modiolidae > Modiolus > Modiolus philippinarum. The sequence goes on from MJUU01039074.1 coordinate 138,657, forward strand.
GACCGAGGCGTAGCCAAGGCAATAGTTAGGGGTCAAGGGGACAACAAACTTGCTTTTCCCAAATAAACAGTCTATAAGTGTTTTATTATACTGTAAACAGAAGATTTACAACTTTTAAATCATCTTTAAATAATATTTCTCTCATTTCTAATATTTGTTTTCTAAATTTTTTTCTTAAAACATAAGAATTACATCTTTTTTCATCAACAAAAATTTATTCTGCTGCAAAGTGAACAAGTGTTCACTGTAATTTGCATAACTAGTTTAGAGTTGTCACTTCGAAACAAGGATTTCACAGCATTCTGAAATATGAACATAATTTTTATCCAATAGGAATCACAAATGAACATTCTATAATTATTTTATTGTATAAAAAAAAGAAAAAAGAAGATTCACACTTTTAAATCATCTTTGAATAATATTTCTCTCATTTCTAGTATTTTTTTCTAAATCTTGTATTCATCATGTTCATACTAAAACATAAACAATTACATCTTTTCTCATCAAACAAAATTACTGCTGCAAAGTGAATAGTAATCACTGTAATTTGAAGAACTAGTTTAGAGTTGTCACTTGGAAACAATGATGTCAGAACATTCTGAATTATCATAAGATTTTTTATCCAATAGTAAGGCAAGAAAAAAGTTCCGGAGGATGTCTTATGGCGGGTTTCCTGGCTCTTTAACGTATTATATTTGCAATTCTTCAATGAACATACCAATATTCCTAAAGTAACACATATAACAAGTCCTTTTAAACTCCTGTCTTTTATTTGCCAATCAACTAATCAAGATTCTATAGAAATTCTATTGTATACCAATTTGTACTTCCTGAAGGGGTTTACCTTGATACTCCAGTATGACAAATTGGTATACAATAGAATTCTATAGAATCTTGATTGGTTGATTGACAAAGAAAAGATAGGAGTTTAGAAGGAGTTGTTATAGGTGTTACTTGAGGAATATTGGTATGTTCATTGAAGAATTGCAAATATAATACGTTATTGAGCCAGGAAATCTGCCATAAGAGTTTTTTTGTCTGGCACTCTCACCAGTGTTTGATTATTTTCTCCCACTCAGCATCCAAAAAATACAACAAATTACAGTTCAAAAGCCACTGTTGACATCAGTGAATTACTTAATCCCCTTCTCCCAACGTCATTATGCAGGGAGCACGTGTCGGAGTCCGGAGCTATTTCAGGGTCGAAGATTTAAGCATTTGTAGTGCATTTTAGCTTAAATTTTGTCTTTTGAAGGCAGTCATTTAATTGCATTAAATTATATACTTTTCGATTTATGTAGATAATCAGAGTATATTGTTATGATAAAAAATTGGTGGGAATAAATGTGTGTAGCTTGTCTTACACCCCACCCTGTGTAAGACAGAAAAATCTTGCACCAACATGACCAAGAAAACAATGGATTCCCTTAGCTTGTCTGAGGTGAGAGAAAATCATTTCTAATGACATCATTGTTGCCACTGTCCTTGGATTATATTGTTTTTAGACGGACTGTTTAGTTCTCATTTACTTTACTAGTTTTTTGACCATATGTTAATACCTGTACCTGATGATTACTGATTTTGGACAAGAGTATTTGCATGCTTTTATATTTTCCTATATATTTCATGTAAAACTACATTTTTTCAAAAATTATTTGAAAGCCATTTCTTAACCAAATTCTATGAAATTGCACCATTAAACTAAGAATATTATTTAGTGTCACAATTCCCCAGTGTTTTCCTTTTTTGCCAAATGAAAGGTGGTTGTTTTGAAATTGAAAATAGCCGGCTGTCATAGCCGGCTTTGTAAATTTGCGGCATTTGCGTGCTATATTGTGGTAATGTATATAAAAAAACTGTAAATTTGATTACTTGATACATATTTTAGTAAATTAAAAGTATTTTTGTTTTGTTGTTATTTAGATTTGACAGTAAAGTTTTAAATCCATTCATATTTTATTTCAGTTTTTTTTAAAATTTTTAATGAGTATAACACACTTCTGCTTTCTATCCATGACCGCGTTTTGTTCATATGGCATATGGAACTAAAATGTGATTCATTTGTTACAATAAATCATTTGAAATCCTGTCATATCTATCACCATCCCTTTGATTTCGGACTCGCTGTTTTTTATCGTTATATTCAAATTGAATGTTGGTCCCCATTTTGATGATTTCTCTAACAGTTCGTTCTCTTTGCTTTGAATAACTTTTTCGCTCTGTACGAAAGAAAACATCGATTCTGTCCTTTTTGTTTTGTTCGGATCCGCCATTTTGTCTAATGAAAACAACGACGGAACTACATGTACATCGGTGCAGAACTGAAAAATATCCATTTTTACTGACCACCTTGACGAAGGCAAAGGTGCACGTGGTTGACCTGCGAAAAAAAAACCTGATCGGCAAAGCCAGCTTAAATGGCGAATGGAAAACACTGATACCCTATTGATGTGTACATGTAAGTAAAACTGTGACATCAAAATTTTACTTCTTGTTTAAATTGCCAATATTCTTTTAAACTACCATCAAGAAATAAAAATGATACTGAAATAAACCTGCAAACTACACAACATTCTGAGTTTATTGGTGTAAATTTGATTGAAATCAGACAAGAATTGGCTTCACAATAATTTTTAGAAAAAAATATGATTTTGTATAAAATATACAGAGAAAAAATGCAGCATACGAATTCTTTTGTCCAAGATCTGTATATTAAGTGTGGTTGTTCTCACTTTTGAGATAGGTCAGTTCCTATTTTTAACGGTGTGAGATTTTTCTGTCTCACACCACCCCATGTTAAACAGCTTCGTGCATACTATGACATTTTTAGAAACAAAAGTGAGAAAATGAATCAAACACCCTTGAAAATGCAAGATATAGAAATCTCAGACACCCTCGGGTAAGATTTCAATGGTTCTCTGACTCGGCAAGCCTCGTCAGAGAAGTATTGAAATCTTACCCTTGGGTGTCTGAGATGTTTTTATCTTACCTTTTCACCGGTGCTAGATTCATATATTCAATATATTTTATCCATGGTTGAAATACAGGTACATGTACATGTTATTCTTGTCAATAACTCATAACATACACATGACATAAAAATATTCTATTCTTACACTAACCAACAGTTTCTCCAATCATAAACAGAACACACAGTGTACAGACTGTGATCAACTGGTTCCGTGCTGTTCTATCAACGCCATTCTTGTGTTTGTTGTGGCAATGCCACTGGTCAATCAGAGGGCTATCTGTATCAGATCTGTCAAACTGATTTTCTACATCACAGCACCTGCTACCATCAGAGGTTATGTATTGAACATTAGTGTCTGATAAATTGTCATATGCACTCCGTGAATACGTTTGACCGTGATTGGAATCGTTGAAATTTCTGTTATTGTCAACATCCATCATCAGCTCTGCTTCCAAATCCACCAATAATTTGCTGGTCACTTCGGTCGTTTCATCCCTGTATGGATTCGTGACTACTATGGCATCCCTACTACTTGACATATCAGGAGATTATGGAATTTAATAAATTATCTGCCTCCAGATAAACCACACACATCAATAAATCAGTCTAACCGGAAATGTAAAAAAAAAGTCAGGAGGGAAATAGCCGAAAACCAAAAAGGACATATCTTAAGAGCTATTAAAAGTCAGGAGGGAAATAGCCGAAAACCAAAAAGGACATATCTTAAGAGCTATTAAAAACTTAATTTTTCATGCGAGAAAATCAAAGATTTACACATATGTTGCATTGATTTTGCTGTTTTTGGTGTTGAAGAGGACAATTTTATTTTTTTTCAAAATTAAAAATGTTCAACAACATGGAAAAGGTTCACTTCCTTGGCCGGCATTTGATTTTGCATTTTATTTTTTAAATTCCATTTCCTGTTTAGTTGTGAGGATAAACAATATTTTCTCGACTACATTTTAAGCTAAATAATGGAATGCGAATATGCCAAAGACAGATTAAGTGAAGCCCTTGTTCTTGCTAAAACACGGGCAACTGATTTTGAGAGCGTTAAAAAGCTGAATTTTTGGTAAATTAATTTGTTTCTTGAACCCAAGTTGAACTGTTGAACAGGTCGGGGAAAAGGCCCCATTTCAAGGCATTTGGGGTATGAAAAAACTCTCAGTTGGGGTACTGTATCCCAAATTTGAAACATTTTGATAGTGATAATATAGGCTATCTACGTTTATACTCGTAGATATGGAGTGTAACTCCCTACACTGAACAACAGAAGACACACAAGTACCCTAGTCCCTGGTACACCCTGAGGTGAAGCTGAAGGGATGTACTGGGTACTGAAGGGTGTTATAGTCTCCATCATGTGTCCATATCTACAGAAATCAACGTAGATAACAAATTTATTGCTGGTATTTCGTCTAAATAGTGCAATTTTAGGTAAAACCTGAAGCAAAGAAGTAACTTTAAAAAAAAACAAAACGATGTTTTCCACAATTATTATCGAAAATATACCGAAATTAATTAATTTTGAGTATATTTTACACGGTGAATGGTACTACCTATGGTATACAGAACCCTACAGGTAGTAAAATATAAGACCTATTTTAATTATTAAAGAAGAAATACGCCATTCCCGTTTTTGCGTCCAAATGTTGCGTATTCCCTATCTTGACTGTGACATTTATTTTTAGAAGTGAAATGGTATTCCCTTCATATGAACGAAAACAAAAATACTTTGTGCCTATTTTTATATAATATGAAGTAAGGAGTGTGTGTTTAAATTTTTTTTAGATAAAAATCTAAAAAAAAATAACAATTATTAACTCCTCCTAATACATACATGTAGCATAAGTGAGTGGTCTCTGAAATTTGGGCCTCAGTCTACTTTAGGGGTCCCAATCACATATTATGACTATAATATATCTAACCCTAGAACACTTAAACCCTAACCCTTTCCGTAACCCTAACCATAACAGGAAACCTTACTTATAACCGTAACCTAAAGTAACCAATGTAAATACGAAAAAATCACCACCCTAAAGTAGTAGGACAGCTAAAGTAAACTAAGGCCAAAATTTGCATTTCACATGGGCACATACCTTTCTCAAAACTAAAAATTTGTATATGAAAAAGAAAGGAAATGGGGTTTATCAAGGCCGGGAGACAACATACATTACAATCTCCAGGTTAAAACGACCCAAACAAAGCATCTAATGGTCACCATATGGTCTTCACAGTGAGGAATCTCACACCATATTAGCAAGCCCTAAATGGCCCCAAAAAGTAAAAAGTGAATAAATCAATGAAAACAAACCACATCCAATAACCGGAATATCAATTTGCAAGAAACTAATATTTTATAAGAAGACAAGGACAAGCCAATAATGACTAACATATTCCTGACTTGGGACAGGCACAAAAATTGCATTGGAGTTAAACTCGTTTTCTTGGATCCAAACCCTCCCCCTATGTATGTGAATGGCTAAAAAATACTCAAAAAGACTCACAGTAAAAATCAAAGTAGGAAAAAGTCCAACTTATCAAGGCAAGTACCTTTACAATGAAGTACATAAAACATGAAGACAATACACACGGAAACTGTCCTGACAAACTGACAAATGCTTGCAGTTATACTGATGGCTAGCTAAGGGCATAATCATGATAATTTCTTTTGACTATTATAAAAACCTACTAACAAATGAAACTTCAATTCAAATACTTCTAAATAGTTTTCGTATAACAACATCATCAATTATGAAAGAATGTAATGTATTTGAGAAATATATTTCTATTGATATAAACTGTTGCTCTTTTGAGTGAAAGACGAAATTCAGAAATAAATCATTTTATTGGTAATTTGTATGAGTTTTCTTCATGCCCAATTATGGAAATATATCGGCAAAAAGTATCTTAAAACAATCAGTGGATCAATGTAAGCAAAGAAATATACATACACAAAAACCACTAAGATCTTACATATTCTTTTACTAATCAATGGTCAATTTCTTGATACAGTGGAACCTGTCTATTCTGACACACAGTGGGACCATAAAAATGTGTCGGATTATACAGGATGTCGGAATAATCAGGTTTAAAAAGCATTTAAAGGCTATTTTTGGGATCAATAAATTATGTCGGATTTTACAGGATGTTGGAATACTCAGGTGTCGGATTAGACAGGTTTCACTGTATCTTGAAATAATTTGTTCTGTCAGATCTGGGTGTTTTGTAACTGAAACACTTTGTGTGTACTGTATTTAGTACATCATGTGAAGTTGAACACCATTATGCAAATTTCAATAAGGTCAGGTCAAAGGTCAAGGTCACAGAGGTCAAATTGCCAAAATCTAGATTTTGCTAGAGGCTTGATTTATATGTGAATAGATCTTTAAAGGCTTAATACAAATCCACACAAAAAAAATTTGGGTCATGTAAAAGGTCATGGTCACTGAGTGCAAATTTGAAAACTTTAACAAAAACTCTAACATTCCTACATGTATAATATCTTTTCAACCAGATGTGATAGGAATTTCATATTTGGTTTGTGTATTGATCATGTGAAGCTGAACACCATTATGCAAATTTTACTAAAGGTCAAGGTCACATAGGTTAAAAGGTAAAAAAAAAGATTTTGCTATAGCTTGTTAATTTCAAGTGCTAGAGGCTTGATATTCCATATATGAATAGATCTAATGAAGGTTAGTACTAATTGATCAAAAAAATTTCAGTCAGGTCAAAGGTCAAGGTCACTGAATGCACATTTGAAACTAAAACATTGCCTCATTTTTTATATCTTTCCCACCAGATGTGATAGGACCTTCATATAATTTTACAGGTCAAGGTCACAGAGGTCAAAAGGTCAAAATCTAGATTTTGCTGTAGCTCATTAATTATAATTGCTAGAGGCTTCATTTTCTGTATGTTAATAGATCTAATGGAGCTTAGTACAAATCCACCAAAAAAATTTGGTCAGATTAAAGGTCAAGGTCACTGAGTGAAAATTTGAAAACTTTATTAACATTGCCTATATCTTTTAAACCAGATGTGATAGGGTCCTTATTTTTGGCCTGTATATGTATATTGATCATATAAAGCTGAAAACCATTATGCAAATTTCATTTAGGTCAAGGTCACAGAGGTCAAAAGTTGAAATTCTAGATTTTGCTTTTAGCTCGTTATTTATTATTGCAAGAGGCTTGATATTGTATATGTGAATAGATCTAATGGAGCTTAGTACAAATGTCTACTTTACCTTAATTTCTAGTGATTGCAATTTTTGCATTAATTTTGTATTGTCGACATGTTCCTGCCGGGGATATAGTGTTTCACAAACACATCTTGTTTGATTAAGGGTTTTAATTTTGTTATAGAATTGTTGCATGTATGCTGCAGATGCGCAATAAGATTTTGGATTTTCGATATTGGACTTCGTGCAAACAAGAGGCCCAAGGTGTTGATTTTGACACATGTGGCATGCCATGCAAGCTTCCCCTACATTTTTGTCTCGCCCGCGACGAAAGTCACAGAAAGCGAGACATATGCGTACAAAGTATGACGGCGAAGGCGATAGTGTTGACGGTGAAGGTGATGGCATCGACAGCGATGCGGTAAACTTTGATGTTTAGTTTTTGTGATTAGGTCAGTCCTTGACGTCAATTTCAGGATCTAGTGAGCATGTTTAGGTCAGTTTCTCAGTAACTATATGTGGTAGGTCAATGATACTTGGTACATGTATATGGGTTGGTCTTGGGTAGTATATGACAGTCTTGTCATATGGCTTTTGTCCTTGACCTCAGTTTCATGGTCCAGTGAGCATATTAAGTTTTTGTGATTAGGTCAGTTTCTAAGTAACTTCAAGTGGTAGGTCAATGATATTTGGTGTATTGGTTGGTCTTTAGTAGTACATGACAGTCTGTCACATTGCTTTTGTCCTTGACTTCAATTTCATGGTCTAGTGAGCATGTTAAACTTTTGTGATTAGGTCAGTTTCTATAAGTAACTACAAGTGGTAGGTCAATGATATTTGGTATATGGGTTGATCTTGGGCAGTACATGATAGTCTGTCACATTGCTTTTGTCTTTGACCTCAATTTCATGGTCTAGTGCATATGTTAAGTTTTTCAGTATATATTAGTGGTAGGTCAATGATATTTGGTATGTGGATTGATCTTCTGTAGTACATGACAGTCTGCCATATTACTTATGTCTGTGACCTCAATTTCATGGTCTAGTGAGCACATTTATTTTTTATACGCCTGTCTAATGACGGACGTATTATGGTATATCGATGTCCAATTGTCCGCCTGTCCATCCGTCTGTCTGTCCGTTTCATACTAGTATGTCATGTTCTAACTTGACAACCATTTTGCCAATTCACTTCAAACTTTGTAGAGGTATTGGATATGTTGGCCTCACAATCTGTATACTTTTGCATGAAATTTTGATTTTTCTTGCAAGAGATATAGGACTTTATTTGTCAATTTTTAGGCAATTTTTAACATGTCGCGCTCTAACTTGACAACCCTTTGGCCAATTCACTTCCAACTTTGTAGAGGTATTGGATATGATGGCCTCACAATCTATATACTTTTTTGTGAAATTTCGATTTTTCTGCCAAGAGTTATGGGACTTTATTGGTCAATTTTAAGGCAATTTTTAACATGTCACGCTCTAATTTGACAACCCTTTGGCCAATTCACTTCAAACTTTGTAGAGGTATTGGGTATGATGGCCTCACGATCTGTATACTTTTTCGTAAAATTTCGATTTTTCTCGCAAGAGTTATGGGACTTTCTTTGTAAATTTTACGGCAATTTTTTACATGTCGTGCTCTAACTTGACAACCATTTGGCCAAATCACTTCAAACATTGAAGAGGTATTGGGTATGATCCTGGCCTCCCGATCAGTATAGTACATGTGGTACATCAATCATCTGAGGTCAGTGGATGCGTCTTGGAGAGTGATGCTGCTTCAGATGATAATTCGGTCACTCTGACCTACATTTCACACCTCAATGACTCAGGTTAAAGTTTGCGTTACGGTTCATATCTGACAAACTATATGTGGCACATCAATCATCTGAGGTCAGTGGATGCGTCTTGGAGAGTGATGCTGCTTCAGATGGTAATGGGGTCACTTTGACCTACATTTTACACTTGACTGACTTGGGTTTAAGTTTTCATTAATGTTTATATCTGAGATACTACATGTTATAAATCAATGATCTTAATGTTCAGTGGATGTACCTTCAACATTCATACATCTTGAGATTATATTCGGGTTATTATTTCTTGGCAGCGGGCGAGGGGATTAGCTGTCATTTGCAACTGTTCCCACTTCTAGTTTGGAATTCTACAGCTACCTAGCAACCATACTGTTATTCACCAATTGGATTTCAAAAATAATTGATTCCAAATTTGGTAAATTTCCTGAAATTGTCAAAGACCACTTATTTTTTTGAAATAACGCTAAGCAACTATACTTTTGGAATTTGTTTTTATTAGGAAAGGCATTTTCCATAATTTAGATTTAAAAAAAAATTCATTCAAAATTTGGTAAATTTCCTGAAATTGTCAAAGACCACTTTTTGTCTCGCACGTGAAGAAAGTCACGGAAAGCGAGACATAGGCGTGCAAAGTATGACGACAGCGAAGGCGGCAGCGACGGCGTTAACTTTTACTAAATACAGAATATTTTGAAAACCCTTTGATATCATATTTGGTCCAGTGGTAGTACTAATCAAGTGCTACCTACGGACATAACGCCATGTAACCTTGACCTAAGTTAAGTTTTTCTGCTCAAGTCCATTTCTTAATAACTAGAAGTGGTAGGTTGATAATATTTGGTATGTAGCTTGGTCTTGGGTAGTACATGTCAGTCTGGCAGGTGAATTTTGTCCTTGACCTCAATTTCACGGTCTAGTGGCCAAGTTAAGTTTTTCTGCCTAAGTCCATTTCTTAATAACTACAAGTGGTAGGTTGATAATATTTGGTATGTAGGTTGGTCTTGGGAAGTACATGTCAGTCTGGCAGGTGACTTTTGTCCTTGACCTCAATTTCACGGTCTAGTGGCCACGTTTAGTTTTCTGCTTAAGTCCATTTCTCAATAACTAGAAGTGGTAGGCTGATAATACTTAGTATGTAGGTTGTTCTTGGGTAGTACATGTCAGTCTGGCAGGTGACTTTTGTCCTTGACCTCAATTTCACATTCTAGTAGCCGAGTTAAGTTTTTGTCCCCCGCCGCACCGCGACGGTGGGACATAGTAATGGTCTGCGTCCATGTGTCCGTCCGTCCGTCTGTCTGTCACATTTTCTTGTGGACACAACTCCTCTGAAACCGTGTATTGGATTATGTTCAAATTTTGTAGGATTGTTAGTCACTATATGTACTAGATCATATCGCACCGCCATTTTGATTCGTCAATTTTTATAGGAGTTACGGAACTTTGACCATTTTTAGCAATACTATACAACTGGAGATCTTGTGGACGCAACTCCTCGGAAACCATGCATTGGATTTTGTTCAAATTTTGTAGGATTGTTAGTCACTATATGT
>MJUU01039074.1:150262-173731 GCA_002080025.1 Modiolus philippinarum
GGAGTTATGGGACTTTGATTATTTCCACATTGTTATACAATGGCAAATCTTGTGGACGCAACTCCTCAGAAACTGATAGTCCGGATTCATTCTAATTATACAGGATTGTTAGTCGTTATATGTAATAGATCATATCACATCGCCATTTTGATTTGACAAATTTTAAGGGAGTTATTGGACTTTATCGACTTAATGCATACTACAACATAGGGAGACTTTCTGGACACATCTTGTTATACTCCAATTAAGGGATTTGCTGAAATTTTGCTTAGCTATTTGCCACCTAATGCAGTTGATCATATCCTGCCGCCATTTTGATTCTCAAAATTTTACATGAGAAATGGGACTTTATTGACTTTTCTGCGGCGGCGGGGGACATAGCTACGCGTAGCAATCTTGTTCTGCTTAAGTCCATTTCTCAATAACTGGAAGTGGTAGGTTGATAATATTTTGTATGTAGGTTGGTCTTCGATAGTACATGTCAGTCTGGCAGGTGACTTTTGACCTTGACCTCAATTTCATGGTCTAGTGGCCACGTTAATTTTTTCTGCTTAAGTCTATTTCTCAATAACTAAAAGTAGTAGGTTGATAATATTTGGTATGTAGGTTGTTCTTGGGGAGTACATGTCAGTCTGGCAGGTGACTTTTGTCCTTGACCTCAATCTCACTGTCGAGTGGCCACGTTTAGTTTTTCTGCTTAAGTCCATTTCTCAATAACTAGAAGTGGTAGGCTGATAATATTTAGTAAGTAGGTTGGTCTTGGGTAGTACATGTCAGTCTTACAGGTGACTTTTGTCCTTGACCTTTATCTCATGGTCTAGTGGCCATGTCAATTTTTTCTGCTTAAGTCCATTTCTCAATAACTAAATGTAGTAGATTGATAATATTTGGTATGTAGGTTGGTCTTGGGTAGTACATGTCAGTCTGACAGGTGACTTTTGTCCTTGACCTCAATTTCACAGTCTAGTGGCCACGATAAGTTTTTCTGCTTCAGTCCATTTCTCAATAACTAGAAGTGGTAGGTTTGGAAATATTTGGTATGTAAGTTTGGTCTTGGGTAGTACATGTCAGTCTTACAGGTGACTTTTGTCCTTGACCTCAATTTCACGGTCTAGTGGCCACGTTAATTTTTTCTGCTTAAGTCTATTTCTCAATAACTAAAAGTAGTAGGTTGATAATATTTGGTATGTAGGCTGGTCTTGGGTAGTACATGTCAGTCTGGCAGGTGACTTTTGTCCTTGACCTCAATTTCACAGTCTAGTGGCCANGATAAGTTTTTCTGCTTAAGTCCATTTCTCAATAACTCGAATTGGTAGGTTTGGAAATACTTGGTACAATGTATGTAATTTTGGTCTTGGGTAGTACATGTCAGTCTGGCAGGTGACTTTTGTCCTTGACTTCAATTTCACAGCCACGTTAAGTTCTTCTGCTTAAGTCCATTTCTCAATAACTAGAAGTGGTAGGTTGATAATATTGTATAATATATATATTATATTGTATATATATATATATATATATATATAATATTATACCTTTTGTCCCTGACCTTAATTTCACAGTCTAGTGAGCATGTTCACTTTTCTGATTAGTTCACGTAGATTTCACATCAATTTAGAGGCCAGCAGGGACGATGAGACATCTTTTAGGGTCTTCGAATTCATTTGTTTAGAATTCTACATTAAAATTATACTTTATACATTGTAAATTTGTTGCAATTAAACAAACATTTTCACCAGTTTGATTTCCAAAACATGTAGAATGAAAACAGCCATATAAAAATGTTCTAAAATTTGGTTGGATGATGATTAAAACATACTAAACCCTAGCTAGTCAAACCAAGTAAAAACAAAGTCTTTTCTCAAAGAAAACCTAGTAAAATGGTTTGCTGATATCAAACATAAAACATGAACATGGCAATACATAGTAAAGCATTCAATAAACCAGTGGAAATAAGTACTCACCACTGAAATGGAGCACAAAATCTATTAAATATATATATTAAATACATGTAGATTACACCACAAGATCCAATACTTTCTATATTTTATCCACTAGAGATATAGTTTACTTTTATAATTTTTAATGTGAGGCTTGCTGAGCTTTTAAAGTTTTTAAATTTAACTATGGAGAGTAGAAAAAATATGGTAATAGTCTGGATAAAGTGGTGTAACCTTTTTCTGTATGATAAACACCAAGAATTGTACTATTCTTGTGTACTAAATATAATTTGCAGGAAATATCACAGGGCTTTATTTATTGAATATGAAAATTTATTTAACTAACCAGAACCAATTTAAACTTCTTGTATTGATTCATTAATTAAAGAAAGCACTTTATTTAAACCTACTAGTACATGTAGCTTTCTATCTTCATGTGGCACACCATTAATGGATCTAGCTACGGTAGATGTAAGTGCAAATTATGTCAGTGTTCTAGTTTTAATTAGATAATGATTTACATGTAATACATATTTACACTGATATATGAAAAAATTGATTAATATTATATATTGAATTTAAAAAAAATACCTCTTTTAATTTTAGGGGAGCTGGTATCCGAGACGTCAGTGTTGTGAAGAAACTCCCCAACTTAGAAGTCTGTAGTTTGAGGTAACTGGCACGAGATTACTTGTTAAATGAGAGAATGAGTTGGTCAGAATATAGTAGTAATGGCATCATAGGCAAAAGCAATAACAGCAACAAATTAATAGGAATTGTTGAATAGGAAAAATGAAAGGATATGGAGTGAATGCATATGTGGTGAGATATATGTTGTGAGGTTCCTCACTGTGTTGAAGACCATATGGTGACCCCTGGATGTTTTGTTTTTGGTCGTTTTAACCTGGATATGGGATGTTGTCTCCTTGACATTTACCCCATTTCCTTTCTTTTTCATATGTGACAACGAAGCACACGATACATTGAGAACTCCAGTTTATCAAGGACAGGGCTTTTATTCCTGTCTACTGTACATCTTGATGTCGCCCGAGGGTCTTCAACTAGAGGTGAACGATATTCTCCCCCTCAAGCGAGATCAAGAAGGCCCCTAGCGTGCACTTAAGCAGTATTCTTGACAAAAAAATATATATCAAGGTCACTCCCTTGCTCCCAACCCGCCATGGAGTGCCAACTTGGGCGATGCTCAGGGTTATCCAGCTGAAAGCACCAGGGTTACAAGAAGAGAATAAAAATGTTGAGCAACATTGATCGCAGCTAAAATATGTTATTGAAGCAACACCATATTTTATCAGTTAAAAAAAATTGAAAAAGAACTTTTTTTCACATTGAAATATATGATTTGCCAAGCACCAACGTTCATTTCGTTCTATAAAATTTTCACTCAATCAACATCACGTGACACTGGACAAGTTGTCACATCTACAAAAGAAACCTTTTATATATCAGCACCCTGGCATATGAAATCTATTGAGATATAAAACAAAACAAATAGACAAAAAAAGGTCATATTATTTTGATAAAGGTCACCAAAGATGAAGCTTGGAAACTGTACAGGTCAAGAAAAACATTTTTTTTACATTTTGGTAAGTTTATGTTGGAAACCTCTCATGTTTGTCCGATCTAGAGTTGCTTCCCTTTGGATCAGTTTGTAAAACAGGCAAGGTCAAATTCGGGAACTACGGTCTAATTGGCATTGTAGAATTTCATGTAAGATGTCTTTTAGATTGTAGATGGTTCTCATATATATATGGACATGCTATTCATCAGAAAGTTATAATTTGAATATAAATGCAGAAATTCCAAAGATTGTTTTTATACGAAGTGAGTTGTTAATCAGCATGCAGTTATGTTTGCTTTGTTATTATGATAAAAAGCAAATATTTTCATTAAGTTATCCTTTTTCAATAATGTTGTACATGCCGGGATATGACAAGCACCTGATAGACTTCCAAAAAGTATGTATTGGATGGCAATCTTTTTATACATGTAAGAGTATTATAAAATAAACAAAGTGAACCAACACCTGCTATGTCTCTGATCGGAAGATCCCGGGAAGTGGATACCTTAATGGTATGCAGGGTTGTTATTTATGAACATGATAATGTGTAGAACGAGTAACAACAACACTGCCACGGGAATGCAGGTTAATTTTTATTGTTCATAGACATGCTTCGACACTCATGGCGCCGTCATCAGGACCTGATGACGGCGCCGTGAGCGTCGAAGCATGTCAATGAACAATAAAAATTAACCTGCATTCCCGTGGCAGTGTTGTTGTTACTCGTTCTACACATGTAAGAGTATTGTTTAAAATGACAATTTGGGGTTAACAGCAATATTATATTTCATTCAAAACAATTTCATTCATTAATTGAGAAAAAAATGGAAAGTTATTTTTTTAAGTGTGATATTATTTAGAGAATTTAGATTAATATGTATATTGCTAGCTCATTTTACTCTCTAAATAAAAAACCAAAACAAAAAACGTGTATAGCCAAACTCATTTTATCCATCCTTAATGAAATATTAATTCTTGTATTTACAAAAATGTATATATTTGTATTATATTTGATGTGATTATCTCCCCTGATAAAATATTAAAAACAATTACAGATACATATATGATTTGGACTTAATTGTGTAATTATTGACACCTGTAACTTCCTTTGAAATAAAAAAAATTAATATGAGAACAATGGAAACCATGACCACCAGCCATATGTAAATATCCAACAAACCACCGGCGCCCATGAATAATATTTCTAAATTAACTGATTTTTCCAAATGTTTTTTCATCTATCATTATGATCATTAATGACAGAAAATAAATAGTTTGTCAATTTCTAATGGCAGTATACCATGGACTCTACCTTATATGTAAATTAAAAAGGAGGTGACTAGTTATTGGCATTCCCTTACATGAACCAGAATCAGAAAATGTTTTATTTTTCAATCAAGCTGCCCATTTAAATCTGAATAATCACAAAGAAATTTAATAGAATGCAGTGTTTTCCGTTTTCAACATCAAAAAGGTGCATGGTCATTTTCAAACCTAATATAAAAACAATCACCTGCCTCAAGTAAAAGGTGGTTGTTTTGAAAATAAAGGTGATTGTTTAAGCCACCTTTAAACAGGAATGGAAAACATCGTAATGATTAATAATAATAATAATGATTAGAATTTAAAAAAAAAAACTCTGTAAAAAAGATGATAATTTTTCACAAAAGTGTGGAAGTCGAGAGCAGTGACACATGATCACTGAGACAACCAATACAATGTAATTGTATTATGGCGGGTTTCCTGGGTCTTTAACATATTACATTTGCAATTCTTCAATGAACATACCAATATTCCTAAAGTAACACATATAACAAGTCCTTCTAAACTCCTGTCTTTTATTTACCAATCAACCAATCAAGATTCTATAGAAATTCTATTGTATACCAATTTGTACTGCCTGAAGGGGTTTACCTTGATACTCCAGTAATGACAAATTGGTATACAAAAGAATTCTATAGAATCTTGATTGGTTGATTGACAAAGAAAAGATAGGAGTTTTGAAGGAGTTGTTATAGGTGTTACTTGAGGAATATTGGTATGTTCATTGAAGAATTGCAAATATAATACGTTATTGAGCCAGGAAATCCGCCATAAGTTTCAATCTATTTATGTCTGTATTGCTAATTTTAATTTGATGCTGTGAAATTTTTTTAGAGGTTGGGCATGGATAAATCCAGTCAAAACCAATGGCATCATCATAACATAGACACAAACCAATCTTTTGGTAACTGAAATTCAATTGATAAAGTTCTGTTTTGTCCTATCTGGGTGTCCCAATCTTTAACCTTTGCTATAACTTTAGAACTGTGTGCAATTGTCATTTTATTCTGGTCTATACTAGTCTAGTGGAGAGGAATAGAAATATGCAAAAAAAAAATTGGTAAGGTCAAAGGTCTAGGTAACCTCCGAGGTCAAAATTTAAAAGTCTGAGTGAGTATTTTTGGTTCTAAGTATTAAACTAATAAATGAACTGCTGTGGGCCTACATATTGTTTCACTAAAGCATCTTGTTATTTTAAGGCATATATTAGATTAATAGTGAAAAAAATGAGTTCATATCAATAATTCATCCCTTTTTTTTATTTTTTCAGTGTAAATAACATATCCACATTAAAAGACTTCTCACAATGTGAAAATTTAAGAGAATTGTTCATACGTAAAAATCAGATTGAAGATTTGTCAGAGATCTGCCATTTACAGACTTTACCAAATTTACGGAATTTATGGTTAGCTGATAATCCATGTGATCAAACAGAAAATTACAGAAGTACAGTGCTGAAGACACTCCCCAATCTACAGAAACTAGATAACATTGGTTTGTACTGAATAGCTACTCTTTTTACTAATAAAAATGGAACAGTTTTTATACCCAACAACTAGAACTAATAGGGAATATGGGACTTTGGAGATACGAACTCTGGTGTAATTGAAGGGGGAAACGATTGCCTCAAATACCAATAAGAAGGAATGAATGGATTATTGAAATAAATATATACCACCTACAAAACAAACTATTTATGAAACTGAAGCTAGTGTTCTTATAATTTTCCTACATGACAAGTCTTTTTGACAAAAAACAATTAACCTGAAGCGCTACAAATAGATTAAATATAAATAACCCTTAGCTCAACAGTTCAAATCAATAAGTGATTCCCTCTTATGGTATTGATGTATTGATTTTTTTCATGAAGTAATAGATCTTTTTCCTGTGGGAACAGGACTCCAAAGTTCCTTATTATGTAGATATACTCTCAATCTGCCTGTCTTGCTTCTGTGATGTTAAAAAGGGTCATGAAATTATGTTCAACGTATTTCTTCTAGGAAAAATAATGCTTGATCAAGTATCAAAATCAATAGATCACAAGTAATTATGTATATCTTTATGATCTGTTTTTCTGTGCAATGTCAATTTCACTAGAAATTAAATTACTTCACACATATAAAGAGGCACACAATAGACCATATCCAAGCTCTAGTATTTACCAGACCACGTCACAGTATTGAAAACGTTATGTCATAAAGCCTCAAAACATCATGAAACTATGTTGTTGAAGTACATTCTTGGTCACATGTGGCGGACATGTTTGTGACCTAGGTCGGACAAACAACAGCTGGTGAATCTAAATACCAGAACTCTGGTATGGTCTATTAGGCAGACAGTTTGATAGACAAAAACATGATAAATATTGCTGGTTGAGGGTCTGAAATGGGGTGTTGATGTATTATGTAGGGTAAATTATTTTTAGATATACACATGTATGGTGCACTAGAAATAGTAACAAAATGAACAACAGATTATGAAATATTTCATATTTATCAATTGTAAAGTACATACGATCTAACTACAGTCATTATACATGTATATCAAAGTTTAGATCATTTAGCGAAAAATGATATATGACATTTATTTAACAAATGATTAGATTTGTCAAAACTGAAAGTCAACTGCACTATGTACATGCCTTGGACAAAGTTGCTTCTCTGTTGAGTCTGTTTCCTTGTCAACTTACAACTATTTTAAATACAGATAAGACATAAATTAGTTGATTGCATTAGAATTGTAATAACAGTACATTATTTGAATGGCTGCCTGTGTCAATCTTGATTTGATGGTCAAAAATATCCATTTACAGGCTCCACTAAGGGTCACCTGTTAATTGCATTTTTGACCGCCAAATCAACGATTGACACCCTGGACATTCAAATATTGTACTGTTATTGTTTAAATGTACATGAAAAAATTCAGATCATGTATGTTGTACAAATATTAAAAGAATAAGAAAACAGTGACATATTTTTATGTTTGCAGCTGTGACAGAGGATGATTTGACACAAGCGGAAGAACTTGGTGTTGATTTATCCAATCCTGAAACAGAACAAGACCTTGAATCTGAGGATCAGGAGGAGGAACAAAATGAAGCCTCACAGGAGTCGGAGGAACAGGAGGAAGTACAAAGTAAAGTCTCACAAGAATTTGAGAAAAATTGTGAAGGAAAAGAAAATACAAATACAAAACAAAGTGATAATAAGACTAACAAAACTAAAATTTCAAATTCACATGGTGCTGTTACTAAAACTGAAAGTAATTCAAAGAAGGTGAAGGACTCACCTCTGGAAAATTCAATGTTAGATCCTGTCACACTTAGCTGGGAAGAAACAAAGTAAGTAAAGGTCAAGGACGAATAATGAATGTTAGATCCTGTTACACTTAGCTCGGAAGGAACATAGTAAGTTAAGGTCAAGGACAAATCATATTCAATGTAAGATCCTGTTACACTTAGCTGGGAAGAAACAAAGTAAGTTAAGGTCAAGGACAAGTATTCAATGTTAGATCCTGTTACACATAGCTTAGAAGAAACAAAATAAGTGAAGGTCAAGGAAAAATTAAAATCAGTTTTAGATCCTTTTACACTTAGCTGGGAGGAAACAGTAAGTAAATGTCAATGACAGAAATTCAGTGTTAGTTCCTGTTACACTTAACTCCGAGGAAACAAAGTAAGGAAAGGTCAAGGACAAATATTCAGTGTTAGATCCTGCTACATTTAGCTTGGAAGAAATAAAGTGATAATAAGACTAGCAAAACTAAAATTTCAAATTCACATGGTGCTGTTATTAAAGCTGAAAGTGATTCAAAGAAGGTGAAAGACTCACCTCTGGAAAATTCAATGTTAGATAAAGTCACACTTAGCTGGGAAAAACCAAGTAAGTAAAGGTCAAGGACAAATTCGCAGTGTTAGATCAAGTTACACTTAGCTGGGAGGAAACAAAGTTAGTTTAGGTCAAGCACAAAATTTCAATGTTAGATCCTATTATATTTAGCTGGGAAGAAACAAAGCAAGTAAAAGGTCAAGGATGAATATTTAATTTTAGATCCTGTTAAACTTAGCTGGGAAGAAACAATGTTATTGGAAAGTCAGGACAAAAATTCAATGTTAGATCCTATTATATTTAGCTGGGAAGAAACAAAGCAAGTAAAAGGTCAAGGATGAATATTCAATTTTAGATCCTGTTAAACTTAGCTGGGAAGAAACAATGTTATTGGAAAGTCAGGACAAAAATTCAATGTTAGATCCTACTACACTGATCTCAGAGCAAACAAAGTTAGGAAAGGTCAAGGATATATTTGTTGACAAGTTATTAAAAATGGTTTAATATAAACAAATTTCATGTACATTTAGTGTATAGAAAAAATGATATTTATTTTTATGAGACTATTATACAAGGGGAAGGGGTGAAAGTGTCAGTCATCATTTTATCCTGTTCCATGCCAAATAAAAAAATTGTACTTGAGGACATTGCATATACATTGTTTCTATAATGAAATCTTTCAAGGTGAATGACACTTATTCAGTGCCTTAGAATATTTTGATATGAGATGTTGTGACTACCCATTGATCATTTTCTTCAAAATTTACAGCATATTCCAATATGATTGATAAAAATGAAAAAAAATGAGTTATGATTTTTGTTTTATCTAAAATTTATCCTTTTGTCTTGCTCCCCTAAAGCATCACCTAAAAATCAATTTGCAAGAGTAAGATCAATGATTTTTCCCCTCACATTCTCAAATACAGCATTATTATCTTCTATTTTGCAACCTTTGCAAAAGTTACATTTTCTTTTTATTTTCCAGTAAGATCAGAGAAGAATTAGGTTTGCGACCCTTGCCATTAGAGAAGATTACCTCACCGAAACCTGTTCCGAGTTCTAAAGAAAAATCACGGGTAAGTTGTGGAGGAATAAGTCCAACGATATTCCAGGAACTGCATTGACAAGCCACATCAATCTTTGAGACTTCCCTTATGTATTATTAATGAACATTTCTGAATTTGTTCAGTGTTGTTTGTATGAAGAGTTATTCCCCTTAAATTTGTTTTATTACCTTCCGCTGTTTAATCAAAGTGATGCAGTGCTAAACCAAATTGTTAAATATTCATTTTGAAAATCATTGATATGTAATTTTTTGTCCCTATCCCAGGTATGACTGACATTAAAGGGGTGAATAGGTTATTGAGGCAGTGAAGAATTTCAGTAAATTTTCATTACTTCATTAGGTATGAATCCGATGAGTTTATGAAGAACTTTCATTGTTACCAATAGGAACCAGTATTATACTACAATTCTGATGGACATTGGTCCATTAAAGTTTATTTCCTGAAGGCTAAGATTCTACAGTGTACATACAAGATGTTTGCCGTCATTGATCATTTTAATTCTAATTTCATTCAGTGATGCTGCATCATGTATTTTTCTTAACTTTTCAGAAACAGTAACCATCGTCTTTTTATTTATTTCCAGTTTCATTTTGGCAGTTATGAGTTTTTGTCCTATATTATTTCATTCTTTTTTTTCTTTGCAGAATGCACATGTGTTACAAGCAGTCCTCATTTTATTAAGAGAACTGGATAGAGACAGTCTGGAGATTGTACAGAGTACCATACAAAGAAAGTTATCTTCGGAGACATAACAACTATATACCCTAAATACTGCAATACAATTTTTTTTATTATTAATGCCTTGTATACAATTTTCTGCTTTTAAATAATAGGATTATATTTATATTTATTAAGAACTTGATATGTAAATCTTATATTAGTTGTATAGAACACAGTTGTTAGGCAAACTGTGACGTGTGGCTATAAATTGAAATTTTTTGTCAAAATGTCCTATAAATATGTCAAATTCATATTTCTTATGTTGGGGGGGGGGCAGAGTCATATAATTTTTACTGCCAAACATTGGAAAGAAAAATCATCTATGATTGAATTCTATATAAGTGCAATTTTATCATTTTTGACTCAATAAATATGTGACATATTTTTCATTCTAAGTCTCACTGTATATATTAAGGAGTTATGATACTCAAATAAAGATGAATAAGCTTTGACTTCTGTTCAGAGTCAGCAATTTTATTGGTAGTTTTGTATTATCCAATTATTTTGGTCTAAAATTAGAATAAATACACAAATTTCTTTCATAATTATTGTAGGTACACACCTAAGTTGTATTTATATAGGAAGAAGTTTTATATTTGGATCAGACAAGCGAAAATGGGGTACAGGTATAAGTGATCATAAAAATGAAGAGTCTATAAACAGAAACACTATCCCAGTACAGTATAAACAGATCTATATGTAAATTGAAAATAAAGTAAGCAATGTTACATGTTGGACAAATACAAAAAGTCATTAAATAAAAAAAAATTGAAAATAGACCACAAGATATGATTAAACAAGAATGAAATGTAACAACAATGCTAAAATCAAACATAGTTTGAAGTGGTGTACTTCTATTATTTATGACGTGTCAAACGACATATACTTCACATGTAGTGTCATATCCCTACAATATATAATCACTGTTTCTAGCAAATGAGTTTCCAATTTTATTTTTCAGAATAATCTTCAGACTTAGAATTGTTTTGATTATTTTCAAAGTACAATATACATTGTGTATCAGTTTTTTTTCACCCCCGTCTCGTGTGTCGGCAGACATTGAAATTTGGCAATAAAATGACACATGCATTCATCTACTTCAGTATGTTGTTATTTATTAAACTATGCTGATGACACTGCTGGTGACTGTAAGTTTCTGAGGGTATTTTCCAACCCAATAGCCAATACTTTGGTTCTGGCCCAGAAACTGATTCTATTTGGAAACTTGTAAGATCTAAATTATCAAAATTTTGTTCAAAACTGAGGAGTATCTTCCTCTCTCAAAGTTCTGTTGTTATCTGACTGTTGGTAATTTGTTCTCTATCAGCTTTTACACATATTTTGGTATATGGATTTCCAAATGTTTTGATTTCATCTGCAATGAAGTTGCCGCAATACGTATATGCAGAAACTAAATCAACAGTAACTTTGGTATTTTCTTACAGTAAATTAAGCTACTTGTACTTAGGCTCCCTTGTTTTACTTTTTATGTGCTTGTACTCTTACAGTGTAGAGTGAAATCTTTTGTTATGTACTTTAGATCTCATATCAATATTATTTTGCCATATTTGTTGAATTGGCCATTTGCTGAACACAAAGTGCATTTTTTATCATTTCAAATAAAGCCAAACTTTGAGGGCAACTTTCGTTGCATAGGAAAATGCATTCCTCAGGAGATAAACAAGGGATGAACTGGCAAGTTTCACTTTAACTTTCAACCCATGAAATTGCCATGTCATTGCTTGCTCATCATCTGTGACAGGTATAATGGATTTCTTGCAATATATCATTGTTTTAGTGACTGTTCTGTGAACACTTTAGCAACCCAGCATTTAGTATAATAAAAACATATTGCCCTTGGATTAAGATGTTTGGGTGCATTAACACTTGTTGTAGGGTGATAATTTTTATTCCATGGGATCTTTATATCGAGAGCATATTGTTTTTGTCCTGTCTGTCTGTCCACGACTTTAACCTGGCTCATAACTTTTGAACCAGATGTGATAGGCCCTTCATATTTGGTATGTGTATTGATCATGTAAAGCTGAACACCTCACATATAGAATATCAAGCCTCTAGTAATGATAATTAATGAGCTATAGCAATATTTAAATTTTGACATTTTAACCTCTGTTACCTTGACCTTTGACGTGACCTTAGTGAAATTTGCATAAAGGCGTTCAGCTTTACATGATCTGTATGGCCATTGCAGAATTAATTTCCACTGTATGGCCATTTCAGAAAAACTTTCTGAAATGGCCATACAGCTCATTAAATTTTTTTTTATTTGTTTTTTTAATAGCAAGGATTTTACAACACCTATCCATCACCACCTGGCCATGGTGTACTGGGTAAAATATACTATAGACCAATCAAACTGCCTGACTATATAGAATTTGTTATATGAAATATTTTGATTTACCAAGTCACAGTATGTATGATAAACAAAAATCACTCTCTTTCTGTCTCATTCTCACTTTCTCACTCCTTCATTTCTTTCATCTTTCCATAATCAATTGAGGAAAAAAACACTTTTGTTGGCTAAATCAATTAAGTATCAACAATTTTCTATGAGATATTTCAGACCAAAACAACATCTAAAAGTCATGGATTTAAGAAATCTGTCCTGTTTGTTATTTTATTTTTTTTTTAGAAATATATTGTTCTAACAATGAAATTAAATATTGTGATATTAGGAATTTTGCAATTCAATTTACATTTGTAAATGTAATTTTTTGTTATGATTAACAAAAAATTCAAAAATAAACTTTCATTTTGGCAATGTAGCAAGAAACCAGGCTTACTTAGTTCAAAATAAGTAAAGTAACCTTTCAGACTGTTTGAAAAATCAGTTAAAAATTGTGCTGTCACATTACAATCATAAAGGAGATGTTCAATGGATTCATCATTTGTGTTACAAAAAGAACATAGTTTTGAATCTTTTATGTTGACTTTGAACAAAAAAATTTGTATTGGAAATTTATAACATATGTGTTTTTACAACAATTTATAGCAATTAAAAAATATTTTGACCAATTGGAAATGTCATATTCTAGTTCTTGCTCCCATTTTATTTTTTGTTTTTGCACAGGGGGACAGCAAACATCTTTGACAAGAGCAATATACATAAACTTTAAACTTTTAGCTGTGATAAAAGGGTCTCTAGGAGAAAAATTCTCCAAGTTTAAACTATGAATATTATCTCTTAAATAGTTTTTAATATCCTTTGAAATTCTTGAAGTGAGACTGTAAATATATAATAGAGGAGTTTGTCTTTTTCTGCAGTGTGAAGTTGGTAAAACAATTCCCCATGTTAGAGATGTATGCTTTTTATTTTTCTTAGATATGGTATACTTGTACATGAGATAATATCTCATGTGTACACTTTGTTCAATACTTTTTATCTAAATTTATGTAAATTCTAATATATAAGGATGAAAAAGAAAGTAAATGGGGTAAATGTCAAGGAGACAACATCCCATATCCAGGTTAAAACGACCCAAAACAAATCATCTAGGTTTAATTCCCTCCATCTTAGTTTTGTCCTTAGCTGTATTTGATATTACTGATTATTCAGATTTCGTTTGGTTTTATGCATTTGAACATTTTTTTTAAATTTTGGATTTCCTATGTTTGGTTCTAGTGCTACTGATGAGGAATTAATTTCCGAAATGGCCATAAAGCTCATTATACCCCATGCAAACAAAGTTTGGGGGTATATAGGAATCACCCTGTCCATCCGTCCATCTGTCTGTCTGTCTGTCTGTCCATCTGTCAATGTACCTTGTAAGTGCATGTGCTCATAAACAGCTGCTTGGATTTTGATGAAATTTTACACAGTCGTAGTACGCCATCTGAAGATGTGCATGAAGTAACATGGTTGCTGCTTGAAATTCTGAAGGGGAGATAATTAGACTTTGAATATTTTCTGGAAAAAGGGGGGAAAAACCCTGTCAGCATATGTTCTCCTAAACGGCTGCTTGGTTTTGGATGAAATGTTACAGTTTTAGTAAACCATCTGAAGATGTGCATTAAGTTAAGTAGTTGGTGCCCAAAATTTTTAAGGAGAGATAATTTGTCTGTGAATTTTTTCTGGAAAAAGGGGGGCTGAAACTTGTCAGCGCATGTTCTCCTAACCGGCTTCCTGGATTTTGATGAAATGTTACACAGTTGTAGTACACCACTTGAAGTTGTGCATGAAATAATTTGTTGTCTGAAATTTTGAAGGGTAGATACTTGGTCTTTGAATATTTTCTGGAAAAATGGGGAGGGGTGATCATTGTCAGCGTATGTTTTTATAAACCACTGTTTGGATTTTGATGAAATGTTGCACAGTTATAGTACACCACCCGAAGATTTGCATGAAGTAATATTGTTGCTGTCTGAAATTTTGAAGGGGATATAATTTGTCTTTTCATATTTTCAGGAAAAAGGGGGCAGGTATATCATTTTGTCCATACTTCTATTGTGTCCACAATTGTACTGTGTCCACCACTGTATTGTGTCCACACACACTTAAATTTTCACTTGCCATTTTGATTCAGGGTTCAATTAGTGGGGGTATACCTGGCTGCCATTCAGCGACAGCTCTAGTTAAAATTGTTGCAGTTGGAATTAACACATGTTCATTTACTCCGTATCCTTTCGTAAAATATTACATACCAAATATGAAGGGCATATGACATCTGATTCAAAAGTTATGAGCCAGGTTAAGTTGCAGACAGACAGACAGGAAAAAAAATAATATACCCCTGATATAAAGATCCGGGGAAATAAAAACTTTAACATTGCCTGTATCTTTTCAACCAGATGTGATGGGACCTTCATATTGTGACCGCATTTTGTTATATAAAGCTGAACAGCATTGTGCAAATTTCCCTTAGGTCAGGTTAAAGGTCAAGGTCACAGAGGTCAAAAGTTCAAAATCTAGATTTCCCTATAGAGGGTTTATTACAATCGCTAGAGGCTTCATATTCTATATATGAATAAATCTAATAGAGCTTATTACAAATCCACCAAAAAAATCAGGGTAAGGTCAAAGGTCAAGGTCACTGAGTGAAAATTTGAAAATTTAAACAAAAACTTTAACATTGCCTATATCGTTTCAACCAGTTTTGATAGGACCTTCATAATTGGCCTGTATATTGATCATATAAAGCTGAACTTCATTATGCAAATTTCGTTTAGGTCAGGTCAAAGGTCAATGTCACAGAGGTTAAATGGTCAAAATCTAGATTTTGCTTTTTAGCTCGATAATTACAATTGCAAGAGGCTGGATATTCTATATTTGAATAGATCTAATTGAGCTTAGTACAAATATCTATTAATCCTTAATTTTTAGTGTATAATTGCAATATTAAGCATTAACTTTGTATGGTACCATTGATTTGTGTTTTCTACTACTAAAGATATTATTATACCCCTTATAAGCAAATATGACTTTGTTGAATAAATAGGTTTCAGTTGGTTTTTCTTGATAAAAGAGTACTGTAACTATTGAACTACTTTGTGTATTAAACTCATCAGACCGTTTATTAAAAATAATGGTGTTCTGATGGTCCATTGAAATAAAAATCAGCCTATTTTAGTTTAGTGTCTATTTTTATAGCGAAAGCAAAAGAATACTTTGTGAAATATGATTCAGAATCACAGAAAAATATACAGAGGAATAAGTGATTAAAATGTTTCTGATCGATAATATGTTTTCCTAGTTTTGAAGGCCTTGGTTTTCAACAGACTTTCGGATTTCCAATGGGCACAAACTGAGCACATCTTCTAGGTGATCTGTTTCTCCACTCATTTCCAGCTGAATTCATCGAAGAGCTTCTTCAAAAGAAAGATTTAAAACTGTCCAGTCCTTTATTTCAGCTTCCGTTATATAGATGATATCAACAAACAGATTTCTTCATCTTATCTGTCCAAAAGAACTTGAAATGAAAGATACTACAGATACCTCCATATCGGCCTCATTCCTTGCACTTTATCTGGAAATTGACAACAGAGTAACACTATAAACTAGGCTGTATGATAAACGCGATGACTTCACTTTTCCAATAGTCAACTTCCCTTTCTTTGTAGCAACATTCCAAAGGTATCAGCATTTGCAGTTTACATCTCCCAACCCATTTGCTACTCAAGAGCCTATGGTCTATATAGTGACTACCTTGATAGAACTTGGTTGCTTACAAATAGGCTACTTAAGCAAGGGTATGTTACCCATAGCTTGGAAGTTTTACAGTCGACATCACGATCTTGTGGACCGTTATTGGATATTTGTTTCCCAGATGACAACAGATCTTTCCCTTCACAACGTTAGTTTCTTCCTCTACCAGATTTGACTTTACTCTCAGAGTTGACATGTTCAGCACGACAGGTGTCTTATAAGAAGCAGGAGATCCTTACTTTATCGATATGCCTGACTTCATCCACGGTTTTCATGGGGTCCGTGTTGTTCATCTTTGTATGCGTGTTTGTCTTCATTTTTTTTTTCTGAGCCGTACTCAAGGTAATGTCTTTGTTTCGTGTTACCGTTGTCCTTGGATTGATGGTTTTAGACTGACGGTTCGGTTCTCACTTACTTTAGTGCTTACCTTGCCGGCGCACCTGCTTTCAATGCTCGAGGAGTACATGTAAATCTGTCCAATCCAATTCTCATAGTTGTACATGTCAGCTGGGACTATAACAACCGAAAATCGTAGCCGAGACACCGCTTTTTATTCGATCAAACTGGTTTGTTAAATAGTTTCAAATCCCTGTTATATTAGTCCCAGATGTTAGACGGATTTATTATGAGACTTGAATTATGGTATTCTACCCTCCCTAATACTTCAAGTGCTCAGTTATGAAATGATCACTTTAAATTACTCATTCACTTCGTTCCGTGGTTGTGCGGGATTAATAAATACACAACCCATCTTTCGGATGGGATGTAAACTCAGGTCTACGTGTTGGAAGAAATGCCACGCTTCCTGTACGTTAAGAACCCTTGTAGCAAGCTCTTTTTGAGTGGTCCGTAGGTGATCGGCTACAAGGCTAAATTCCCCGCCCCTTTCGATTTCACCCTAATTTTTCCAGTGTCTTTTTGTTGTGTATTCCCTTACTGGTTTATTTTTTTTCACTTTTTCAACATACTATTGTAATAATAGTTTGTATAATATTAACCCTTGACTATTTAACTACTGTTGTGACTCGTACAGATGTTTATTGAGCCACCGTCACATTCTGTTATCTCCAAATGCAATTAACATTTACCTGTAATAGCTTACCTGTAAACACAGGGGCCGGTAACATACGATATTGATAGACCGGGTCCCATATATATGTATAAGCTCCTTCTTATACATATATATGGGACCCGGTCTATCAATATCGTATGTTACCGGCCCCTGTGCCTGTAAAGGTGAGCGTCATGAAAAGTGTGTCTTTAGCAATAACTATTCTAACATTCTGGTAGTGGTAGTAGCCGGATGTATCAACATCATGCCCAAGTGATATGACCCGGACTTTCTCCAAACCGAAGTTATAGCATTTTTTCTGCAACCCTTCCGTTATATTCTATGTTAAAAGTTACCCTCGATAGCCGCTTATTTTGAATCAGGGGAGGTAACTCCGGGAACTCGAAATGGGTCAATTTCCCGTCCCATGACCCTTTCCATGCCCCAAAGTGATAATTTATTAACAAACTTGTTCTCGTCTTGATATAGCTGAAATATTGCTCAGAAGACGTTAAACAATATTCAATCAATCAATCAATCATTCACTTCAAATTTGGTCAAGCTAAGAGTCACAAGGGTTTTGTGTCGCCTGCAACTATAGTGTAGAAAAGGGTCACTATCGCTTGTCTTTCTGTGAATTGGTCTGTATCGCTTCAAATATCAACAGTCGTTACTTTTTAACCAAACTAATATATACTGTAGAGGTGCAACGTGAAATTTGTTTTTGCTTTTGCAGATTTTTGTGTCGCCTACACCTAGTGCAGGATCAATACATATAGATTACTGTCCATTGTTATGCGTCCGTACGTCTGTCTGAATGGCTTGAAACTTCTTTAGCATTATCCGTATTTCTTTCTAGAAAACAACGGCAGTATAATACCGATGGAACAAAGCACAAGATTACATAAATCAAAGTCCAGAGACGAGCAAGAACACCAGAAGACGGAAGACCAAAGACACTACATGCCCACAAAACACACAAACACTGCATATACAACACAAAAAACTAAAGCACTAACAGTGTGAACTCTAAAAAATTAGAGTGACATCAGGTGCTCCGGAAGGTTAAGCATGTCCTGTTCTATATACAGCACTCGTCACACTGTCAGTGGGTCAATCCAGGCTAAAGTCAAAACCGGTAATGTCAAATCCGGGAAGACGTGTATATAGCCGAAAATGTCAGTTTTCATTTGTGACACTGGCATTTCATATCTATCTATGATGTCGTGGTGACGGCCATAGAATTACTGAAGGGACGAAAGTAACAACGACTGAACATATCCCTGACTCAGCAGTTTTTGTGACAGTGCTTTTGCCTTTCCACAAAGTCACTGTATGAACTGCACGCTCTACAGTAACGAATTAATTGTGAAACATACACTCCGTATGCTGGAGAGGAAGGTATATTGCTGCAGAGAAAGGGAGAGTTCACAATTGGAAAGTCAAATCATAACGTTTGTCATACAATCTAGACTAAGGTACTTTTCAATAAAATTTGCGGGAACTCTTCAGTATATTTTAGATGTGCACCATTCAATTTGTTTTTTGTTTATTTTTGTTTTTCCAGATTTTCTAGCTAATATTTAGACATTGTCATTTTATCTTATTGGAGTCATAGGGTATGTCTCTAATCTTAAACTGCATCGAACTTTTCAATAAAACTTCAATTTATACTATAGATGTGCAGCATGCAATTGGTTTTTTAATTTGTTTTGAAAGTTTTTTTTGCCGTCTTCAGTTTGTTATTTTAGCTTATTGGAGTCTTTTGGTATGTCATCATTTCATTGGGTATGCTATCATTGTCTGCAACTCTTCCCAAAAATCCCGGTACTTTTAAACCAAACTTACAGGAACACTTCAATATATATTGTAGATGTGCACCATACAATTTGTTTTCTTAAGTTATATTTTATTTCAAGATTTGCTAGTTTTCTTTGGACTTTGTCGATCATTTTAGCTTTTTTGAGATTTAAAGTTTTCCTCCATTATCCGCAACTCCTCCTAAACCGCTGTATACTTTTCAATAAATCTTGCAGAAATGCTTCAATTAAATTGTAGATGAGCACCATGAATTTCGTTTTTCTTAATTTTTGTTTATTTTTTTTCAGATTTCTAGCTGTGTTTGAACTTCTTAGAATAAGGTTATGCATCTATCACCCAAAACTCCTTCTAAACCGATTGGTAATTTTCGATCCAACTTACATGAATGCTTCAATGTATATTTGAGGTTTGCAAAATGTAATTTGTTTTTTTTTTTCTTTTTTTTCAGATTTTTCTCGTTATTTTTGGACTTTGTCATTTTAACTTATTAAAGTTTTTTTCCTCTGTTATTGCACATTCAACTCCCCTTAAAAGGCAGTGCACTTTTCGATCAATTTTTCAGGAAAGCTTCAATAATTAATGAAATGATATGGAATAATTACACAAGGAAGAAAGTCTTTATACATAAACACGGTAAAACCAAGCAATTGAGCAGTGCTTTTTAAATTATTCTTCATTTTGAAGTCAGCATGAAGCCTTCAACAATGTTCTATGCTCATAACTTATAGAAAGTTTAGACTCCTGCTAGCACTTGTTTGAGCGGAATTCTTTTTCAGACTGCTGCTAGCACCTGTTTGAGCGGAATTCTTTTTAAGATGTCAGTCATTGTTACGATCATGTTTTTGTATTTGTACATGTATTTGTAGAGACTGTCGCATGTATATTTACATATATCATTTCTTTTAAGGGTGGAGTTTGTCTCTCCTGTAGTGTGGAATACTTGAAAAGATTCCCCATCCGAGAGACGTTTGCTTTATACATATTTCTTTTATGGTGTACTTGTTCTTGAGAATTTCTCATATGGATATACTATCAAACTTTCAAATTTTGACATGTTATTTATTTGCTTATTATTCTTACTTATTTATTTTTTGTACTTTCAAAATGTTCCCGCAGCATCCTCTGAGCTTGGAGTATGAATCTTCCTAACAGAGGACCCCGAGGGAACCCCGGGATATAGAAATAGGACCTAGTATCTACGGCTTGCGGGGTATGACCCCTCCTAAACGGGGGCTGACTCCGAGGGAACCCCGGGATATAGAAATAGGACCCATTCCGTGGTTGTGGGGGATTAATAAATACACAACCCATCTTTCGGATGGGATGTAAACTCAGATCCACGTGTTGGAAGAAATGCCACGCTTCCTGCACGTTAAAGAACCCTTGTAGCAAGCTCTTTTTGAGTGATCCGTAGGTGATCGGCTACAAGGCTAAATTCCCCGCCCCTTTTGATTTCACCCTACTTTTCCAGTGGCAGTCAGAATTTCCCGTCCCATGACCCTTTCCATACCCCAAAGTGATTATTTATTAACAAACCTTTTCTCGTCTTGATATAGCTGAAACATTGCTCAGTAGACGTTTAACAATATTCAATCCATCAATCAATCTTTTTTCAAACGGTATGTCAGTCTTTATAATTCTGTGTGTAGTAGATTGATTGAACTTAATAAGTCAAGAGTAAAAAAAAATCAAATCATTTCCGAAAAAATTATAATAAAAAGATATATTTAAGAGGTACTCAAGTACATTTTTGTTTATATCAAATAAAGGATGTATGTTATTTTAAATATTGTAGTCAAATTGTGCTCTTACAGTACGAAATCTAGTTGTATCAAATTTTCTCCCCTCTGGAAATTGACAACTTTTCTGTGAAGACACAATCATTTCTCGAGGGTATTCACCAGCCCAATAGTCAGTACTTTGCTGCTGACCCGAAAACCAATTTGTTTGCAAACTTGAAATGTCTAAATTTGAGTACATTTTGTTGTTAGGAGTATATCCCTCATGCAAAGCTCTGCCCTTATCTGATCTTGGCCATTTGTTTTCTATCATAGTGAATGATCTTCCAAATGTTGGATTATCAGCACTGAAGAGTAATACTGTCAAAATGATCATATGCGAGAATCAAACTACAGCAGCTTCGGTATTTAGATATTTATTCTCAAATACAAATTACGGATATATGTGATCAAAGTATTTAAACCTTTGACAAATTTCGATGATCACAAAATTATGATATTCAGTGAAAACTATAGAAAACATTATATTTAGTTGATAGTAAAGAGTAATTTAACCGCAAGCTAGGACAGATGACTTGATTTTTTTTATAATGAACCCAAAAGAACATACTTGTCTTAATAAATTGATATTCAACGTATATGTGCCCCTATAAAAAAAGATTGTATATACATGTATCGCTTAAGTACACAAATATTGAAAGGATATTGCGTAAATGCACATGAGAAAAGGTAGAAACAACGGCAGTAAATTACCGAAGGGACAAAGGGGTGGCATTTACAAAAATCCAAGTCCAAAGACGTGGCAAAAAAGAGAACACAGAAAACAACGACACAAGACAGCCACAAAGCACAGCAACGCTTTTATTGTTTATCTTCAATTTTTAAGTCTCCATGAGGCCTTCAACAATGAGCTTTGCTCATACCTCATAGCAAGTTCAAGACGGCCTCTAGCACTGGTTTGAGCCGAATTCATCGCTAATTGTCGAAGAACGCTACATTCATTTTTTTCCAAGTAATGCGGGATCGTCAATAAACATAAAATTAATTTTGGGTATGATAGATATCCATTTCTATAGATCTACATCCAATGGCTTATTGCTTCGTAACTCTATGTGCTTATATGCATGAGAAAAAGTAAATACAGTTTCATCAAATGATCGACAGATTAATGTAACATATGCGTAAGTCAGTAAAAAGGCTTTTGTGAAAAGGTATCGGGAGAACAAACGTGGTCAATTTCAAATTCGTTGATCTTGACAAAAGGTAGACTTTGTAGTGTTACATCTTTTATTTGATAGAAAATTGTAGCTGTACCGAGTCCAGAATTGGCACATGAAAGATAAAATTTAGATATTAAGCTCACTTTCTATGCAAAAAATCAATGTTTTTTATAAACGGCTAGATTCAAAATGTTTTTCTAGCAACTTCCATTTATGACTGCAGAGAAAATGTTTTTGAAAATTTGCATCCTACACTCTTAAAACGAATATGTCATTTGTTTTATGATGTCTGCAGCAGTTTTATTCAAACCATCTGCTTGTAGACGTTTTATTCATTTTACAAGGGGTCTTACAAGTTTTCAGTATAAATATTTAAATCCAAATTTGAATTTATATTGATTTCATTTGTTTTCGTGTGGATGCGATTGTGATTTAGGTATTTTTGTGTCGCCTGTACCTAGTGAAGGATCGACACATAGGGGTCACCATCCGTCGTCTTGTGTTCGTCCGTTTGTCAGTCCGACTGTCTGTCTGTCTGTTTGTATGGCTACTTAATTTTAAACATTATCCACACCCCATTCAAAAACTCTTTTCAACCACAATTGCAGGAACGCTGTCGTATATATTAAAGATGTGCACCAAGCATTTTTTTCTATAGTTTTTTTTTCAGATTTTTTAGTTATTTTTTGCACAGGGGCCGGTAACATACGATATTGATAGACCGGGCCCCATATATATGTATAAGAAGGAGCTCCTTCTTATACATATATATATATATGGGACCCAGTCTATCAATATCGTATGTTACCGGCCCCTGTGATTTTTTGGACTTTTTTATCTTAGGTTACTGGAGTCTTAGGGCATGCCATTGTTATCCAAGGCTCATCCTAAATCCCATGGAACTTTTAAAGCAAACATGCTGGCTTGCTTTAGTAAATTTGCAGGAATGCTTCAGTATACTAAGTATATTGTAAATGTGCACCATGCATTTTGTTTGTTTGTTTGTTTGTTTGTTTTTTGGG